>JANHFK010006322.1:79094-92827 GCA_036250565.1 Sibynophis collaris
ATCCTGGGTAAGGGGGGGGGGAGAAATAACCGACCCTGTCCGCCTCTCTCCCTCCGCCGCCCCCAGCCACGGAGACCCTGAAGCCTCCCCTCAGCGTCTGCGGCAGCTCCGCGCTTAAGGTGGTGCAGCAGGAATCCTTTTCCCTCCGTCAGGCGGAGACGACTCGGCGAACTCCCCACTCCTCCTCTCTCCTTCCTCGGCGCTGCCGTTGGGGGAAGCCCCGCGCGCGCCCGGCCGTTCGTCCGCCCAACTGCCAGAGAAAGACCAGCATTCCTGCTGCCGCTCAGCGAAACTCTTGGCCCCCTTAAGAGTGCTTGATTTTACGGTGGCGCTAGAGGGTCAAAAAAAAAAAATCCCCTCAGCCTGAATGAGTTTCGGGGTTGTGTGTTTTTTTTTCCTAATCGCGGCGATGGTAGAACGTTTTTTATAAAGATTTGGGAGGATGTGGATTGTTTCGCCCCTGTTTAGAAGAGTAGCAGAACCTGGGGAATTAGTTTGAATGAGGGCCGTTGAGGAAATGGAGGCAATTCAGATATACCCTCACTAAAGAAGAACGAAGAAAAAGTATTGTCCTGTCAACGTCTGCCTGGAGTCAAACTTGACTTCTGAGGAATTCGTGGCCACGTCCACGAAGCTATCCTGGCAACAGTAAAAAAATAAATAAAAAAAAGTGGTTCGCGTTAACTTCTTCCAAGATTGGTTTTTTTTAAGACTTCCCAAACAGCTTCATTACGAATATGAAATTTAGGAAAACAGATGAAGGGGGGGGGAGAAGGAGAGATATTAAAAACACCTCAGAGTTTCCTCTTCCTTTAGAAGAGTTATTCGCCGATGAGTAATAGATCGAGGCGAGCATTTAGCCCACACAAAATTAGATTGTCTTAACCCACGCAGATCTACCGCCTTTGGGGCTCCCGAGAGGGTATGTTTATGTGTAACTTTCCTCTGGCGGACCTGAGATATTTCACCATCAGAGGGGTGAAAGAAATGCAAGGGCTTGATGTGTCCCCGCCACCAAACACCCTTCCCTGTCAGATACGTATTTCTGACCTCCTGAAGCGAAAGCCTTTCCGCAACTGTCATGCACCAGTGAGCAGAAGCGGCGAACCCCAGTAGCTGCCGCAAAATTATAGCGAAGCGCCTCGTGTGCGCCGAGGCTCCCGAAGCCGGGTAACCTTTACAACCGGGCCGAAGAGAAAAACCAAAAAAAAAATCCCAAAAACATCAAGTAAGCTTCATGTAATCTCTCTGGAGATTTTATCCGGATGAAAAGCAAAAGAAGAGTCTCTCGTCTCTCTTCTTCCTCATCCACCACCCCCCCACACACACACACCACCACTCCTTAAGTAGTTTTGCGAGCCGCTGCGGTGGACGCTTCCAGCCTTCGGAAGAGGCAGAAAGCGAGGAGGTGACTTTGGACTTTGGGCTCCGCCAAGGACGGGAGTCTGGAAGGAAAAGGCGCGGCGTTCGCGCTCTTCTTCCACCTTACGAGGATGGACCTTGGCTAGACTGCTGTAGCTCGCCTCTCCGTCGACCTTTCTGTGGGGATAGAGACACACACACACCCTCTAGGAAGCGCTGCTGGTTAGCAGCTCCGGAACTACGGAGAACCCCTGACTAGGGTAAGAGATTAATTCCAAGTCATTTCCATTTTAAATCGGAGTAGGGCGAGGGTTTCAACCATCCCTGGAAAAGTCATGGTTCTTCCGCAGAGAATTTACACTCCCTCCCCCCTCGTCCCTGCACAAATGGTACTTGTAAAACATGCCAATCTTTTCCTGAAAATCTGTAGAGAACTTTTTTTTTACATTTCAAAAGCGTTCTGCCAGGGGAAAGTAAAAGGCGATGCAGTACTTACACTCTGTTCCTCGAGCTCTTGCCCATGATGAATGCTTAAGAGACTCATTTGAAAGAATTATAGTCGTAGTATTGAAAGAATCACGAAAGAACCACTCTTCAAATCAGCAGAAATACATTGTGCTTGTTTCGTAAAAGGAGGTTGGGAAAAATATGGAATCGAAATTATAGAGGGGAAAAAGTCCTAAACCCAACGAGACGGGATGATTTGCCAGAGGCATTTTCTAGAAAAAAAATAGTCTTTTGATCCTAGCATAGAATAGTAATTTTCCGCTTACCTTTATTAACCAGATTGGTCGTCAAAATAGAGGAAGTATTGTTAGTTTCAGAAGTTGAGATTTCTGATGGGAAAATAAGATTTGCTTCAGGCAGATCTTTTCTGCTCCTGCCTGGTTTGTCACTATTGTTACTGCTGATTATGTGGGTGGCTAGAGAGAGTTCATCCAACCTCGTTAAATGAGCTATTTTATGATATCTGAGAAGTCAAGATCTGAATACGCATTTGGTCATTGATCACATTTAACAACACAGTTCTGGGTGAATAGCCTGATCACTGGATTTCCAGGCTCAGTCTTGAATGCAATTGGATTGTTCACTTGTTCATATTTTATAAAGTATTAATATTTTATAAAAGATTTTAGGAAAACTGTTGTAAATTATTTAGCCACTCCCAGGCTTACTTTGAATAATGCATTCAGTTAAATACTGATATACAGTTGGTTGTAGTGCTGTTGTTTTAAGAGTAATTTACATACTTTCACCATTTATTTCCTGATGAATTACCGGTAATTTTCTTGTAGTGGATTTAAAGTTTTGTGAAACTTCCTGCATGGCTTCTGAAAATAAACTTGGATTATGAAAAAGTTTAAACCATTATAATTTACAAACTCAGCAAGTTATAATTTAAGATCCACAAACTTAACTATACCTTTCAACATCACTATTCAATTTTGGGGAGTTGTCTGGTTTTTTTTAAAAAAAAATAGTAACTTCTAACAGGAAATTATGGTTCTTAACATATTTAGATTAAGTGGAATAAATATGTATCCAATATATTTATAAATTTCTAAAATAAAACATTTGTTTCAAATTAAATATGCTTTGCTTATTTTTCCCCTCTTCTAAATATAAAATCTGTTTCCACACTTCAATAATAGTAAGTTTTCAGCATTTAAAAGGTATTCTTTCACCTTAGGATAGTTTTCTTTTAAAATTCAGAACTAACATAAACTGGCGTTTAGTTGAGGTTTGTTTGGTGGTGAAATTTTGGATCAAAATTAGGATTGATTTAATTAGGAAGCTTATTAGTGTTACTAATATTAAATAGATAAACCCCCAATATAATTTATTTTAATGCTACAATTATATAGCTTTCATAATAATTTAGTTTTCCCTTTGAAATATTATTTTAATTCTAAGGATATTCTCACGTATGTATGTTTCATATCAGAAAGTCCTACCCAGTCCCATCTACTCTACCCAGTCCCATCTATACCCAGGTACCTATATTGGCACAAGACACTTCAGCAACAGTTCATAATCAAAAAGTTAGGTTTAGATTTGGATGAGTCTTTCTTTCCAACCAGTCTCCACATGGAAAGAAATGTTATTTCTCCCAGGGGTCCCAAGAGCCAAAAAAAATAATAATCTCCTGTATGTGGATCTAGCACGTCTAATACTGCCTTCTTTAGGCATACCACAACATCCAAGCCATTCAGGAGCTAGAACATCTCATTGACCACAGCAAAATTTAACATTGTCACAATGCTGGAAGCTAGCAGCCTGCCCATCGACTCTGCAAAATTAGTCCAAGAATAAGACAGGCAGCCACAACAAGCGTCTTATTGCTAAATTATTGGAGCAAAGCTTTGCTCATCCCATTCCACTCCTGCCAGTGCCCAGTCCTGCCCAGATGAAAATGAGGATTTCATATCTGCCTGGGTGGGCCCAGGATTCAACAATACAATTTAGCAGTTAGGCAAGGTCATGTGTCATCTTCAGACTAGGAGGCTCACAAGGAAATGCCATTAGTTTTGGAAGGACAAGGGACTCAGTGAACATGCTGAGCATGATCCCCTTCTTGAGTCCAGGTCTTCCTGAGCAATTTATCAAATATTAATTGACTGACAATTGTATAGTGCAGGGATGTTTTACGGATAATAGGGGAAGGGGCAGACTTGTAAAACAGAATTGGGGTAGGAGCCAATTCTAATACTTGCACCCCATGAATTTCAGGGGATTTGTGGTGACTTTGGTTCCAAGCCAGTGTGTGGTGGGACAGTTCAGACAGAATAGAATTTCTAAAATTGCTAGAAAAAATAAACATCCACCCATCTGCATACTTTGGCATAAATCATGATTTACTGAATAAACTATATTTGATTGTAAATACCCAACTGGCTAAAATGTAAATCATGGTTTACAAACCATAATGCCTAGCTTGACAAAATAAATATAGCCAGCATAGAACAAAACACATGGTTTTGCACACTTTAGGCCATAACCAGGCTAAATAAGTGGAATACCTATAACATCTGGAGAGAAAGATAGACCATAGTGAGTAAGTACAGTTCCTGGTTACCTGTACACAAGTCTGGATACTGTTACATTTGTAACAGTAACAAATGTATTTAATATTTAACAGTCATCTATAGAGATGTAGCCTGAGCTAGATTCAATTCTTAGCCAAGGTCAGGGAACAAATGACTTGTCATGAAGCGGCTACCAAGAATGAAGTAAAAAAGTTATTCTATGATCTGGTGTGATATAATCATGTCTGACTAACTGGAGCTGACTTTTTCAAACAGATCCCCATAGAATCTCTGTGGTGTGTGTGTGTGTGCATGCATGCACACATTCATGCATGTACATATATCCCTTGAAACAAAGTGATGTCTAATTTCACCTCCCCGCTTAGAACAGAGCCAGAAAGTACCATAGTGATTGACTTGTCCACCTATTGAGAAAGATTTAAAATGTAAAATGCAAGTCAGGTTTAAGAGCTTGAACTGTGCTTGCTTGGGGGAGGGGTGGAGGCAAGAGACAAGTTCTTGCAAGAGTTTAAATAAGAAGCCAAGAAAGAAATCAAGCACTCTAACTCTAAGTTGACAACTCCTGACCTGAATTGTGGGCAAGAAAAGTCTGACTTAGCCTAGAAAAGGTCAACTAGCCTTGTTACTGCCGATTTCCCAGCTTCAGAGTGTATTGGGAACAGGGGTGGGCTGTGGGCTGTGGGCTTCCGGCTCTCCTTTATGGCACAAAAACAAGTTTCCTTCTCAATGAGGATTGAGCAAGTTAACCCAAGACAGCAGATCAGCTCCTACTGCCTCTACTCTCAAATCAAGAAGAATATTTTACAACAGCACTGGGGCAGGGACTGAGCTCTTAAAGTTGGTCACTTGCATCTTAGGCCTTTTTACAGTGGCAAAAAAAGGGGAAACCTGGCTGCTTGCCTTCCCTCTCTTCTATCTCTCTCTCTAAGCAGACAAGCATTTGGCACTGTGAGCCAGGAGGCCTGTTCTTTCTCAGGCTCTGGACCGACTTCTTCAGAGTAAAACAGCTTCTATCAATGCAGGCATGTTGGCTCTGATCTTGCCCTTAATAAATCCCATCGGAAATAATCAGGAGGGAAAGAAGGACTTAGGGGCTTCAGCCAGAAAGGGCTGCTTAGCATATCCCAGCCTTGAGGATGGCTTGTCCTTCAGGCAGCGCCACCCTGTGTTCAGTCTATTCAGCTGAACTTTAGATAGAGCAAAAGTAAAAGAGGCCTGGTTGTGCTGCAGAAGGGCCATTCTGTAAGCCCATTTTGGGTGGGCTGAGGTAAGGAGTTCCCTCCATGAGTTTTCCTCTAATCTGTTTGCCTCTAGCAACATGCAATGCTACTGCCATTCAAGTCAGATAAATTTAGCTCTCTAAAGCCAGCAAAGCATCTGTGCTCAAATCCAAAGGGGAAACTAAGCCATAGGACTCAGGGCAGAAAAATTCAAAAGCTTTTGGGGGGGAGGGAGAAAAGAGACACAGAGAGACCTGAGAAGCCCCTCAGACTGGGAAGCAGTGTCTTGCTAGCTGCCCAGCAAGTTTTCAATGGAGCTGTCCTACTGCTAAAATGAACCAGTTATTCCTTCACCCTCCTTATACTGAGATCAGAGTAATGCTGTGGCATAGGTTGGTGGCAAAAGGGTTTAGTCCTGGTTTAGCAAAACCAGCCAGAAGCTGCTGGACTCTGTTGCTTCTGCATATTCAGTCTTGAAGTTTGCATAACAACTGCCCCTTTTATATAGCATTTAAAAAATCCTTGATATTGGGATGGGATGAGAAGAGAAGAGAAGTGGCAGAAAGTCTTTCCTAAAAGTCTTCCCAAGGCAGGTGCAAAAGGTGTCCCCATGCTGTCTTGCCACCTTAGCTACCCACTCAATCTGAGATCAGCATAGTCAGAAAAATTGCACAGAAAAATTGTATGTAGCATTTTGAACTGACACCGGCCACCTTTACATGCAGTCCTAAGCCTGTGACCTTGGAAGAAGCTGGATGGGCTTTCCCCCTCTGGCTAATAGCTTCAACAGTGACCACAGTGTGACAGGTTTTAAGATTACAGGAGCCAGTCACTGGTCACAGAAGCATCCAGGAAAGAAAAATTCTATTCCCTCGTTTCCCTTCTGTAACCAAATTTAAATGTCAGTTCTTAGCAAAAATGAACTCAGCTCATTTCAGAGATTGATAGATGTGTTGCTGATGGGCAAATTAGGTCTCTCCCTCACCTACACTCCATCTCTGTAAAGTAGCTAATCCAGTTTCCTGAAACATTTGGATTTCATTCCCAACACATCAGAACTAACTATCTGTTTCTTCCTTAAAAGACTTGAGCTTCCCAGGCAATTTCTGTGTATACTTAAGCTCTCAGTCTTAAACTTAGAAAGCAAATCCTAAGGATTTTTGTAGCCTCTCTTTCAGAATGCAGCCCAGAGGAACAGACAGATTTCTTTCTTGCATAAAAAGGGAACAACTCTCCTTCACTTCTCCCACTCCACTCACTTGCAGGTCTATTTAGCACTGATGACTTCAACCTAAATCCACTTTGCACTGGTTCCACTACCTGATGGCAAATGAACAATGCCCTGTGGAATAGCAAAATGGTAGCAGTGGATGATGTAAATGGAAGGTTTTGAGGCTGATTTGAACCCCTCAGCGGGAAAGACTCTTTACCTGCAAAGTGGAACAACTCAGTTTCCATTGTAAACATCATGTGTTATATGAGCACTTCTATCTCTGGAAAAGTGCATAAACTTCCTAGCAAGCCAAAACATACCGTAGTTATGGTCCGCAGACAATTGCTTGAAACACTTTCAACAGTGTTTCGTTAGCAACATGTGTTGATATTGTTTTAGAGAAAGACAGGCATACTGCCTGCTTAGCATTTGAACCCCAAGGTGCCTCACCTTTCTTTTAAGCATGCCAACAAGTTCTAAAGCACTGAGTCGCTACCAGAATCTGAATCCAAGATTTGCCAGAAAAGGGTTTTTATTCACCAAAGAGTCCTTTACAAGCAACTGGAACAAAACAGAAAAAAAAGGGTAGCATGGATGCAGCATGAATGCATATTCTCCCAGATCATTACATTCAATGAGATTTACTCAAAAGTATGGCGTGTACAGAATTGCAATATTCCTTAGCAGGAATCCTCTTTTTCGATAACAAATTTCGTTTATTTGGAAATAAGACTGAATGATTTAATAAAAGAAAAAAGTTTTCTGTGAGAAAAAAAATGTGTCACAGAATTTAATCTTACAGTTTTACCGCAATCGAGCGATTTAAGGCCAGCCCTGTGTCTATTGGATGAAATCCCCGTCGAATTTAACAAATTTCACAACCAGAGAAACCGGCCTAGATCTCCGGCCTTATTGAACTTCCAGGAGAAGGGTCCGCTTTGGGTGATTTTAAGCAGAGGGAATTCGGCTGGTTTTTAATGAGTACAAAAGGAAGGTTTCGACTGAAATCCATAGGCTGAATTGAAGATGGAAATATTTCGCCGCTCGGGCTATTTTGTTGTCACCCCAGTTCGTTTTCAATGAACCGTTCCCAGCCAGAATTTAGCAGCAGCTCCGAGGAAAATAAACCACGAAGTTTTTAAAGAAAACGCGAAAACATCCTAAAGCCCCCATCCAATTACCGCTTGATGCCGTCTTTTTAATGCAGAAGCCCCTTCACAAAGGTTTATTTGGGTGCAAAAGAAGGGCACCTCCCTGGGGCCCAGCTGTGACCACGGAGCGCAGCGTCTTTGGACAAATAGTGGGGGCGCTTCCGATTTCAGAAAACCCCAGGCTCCTTCAGGGCGCCCTGAACTCCAGTTGGGAAGTTGGCTCCCCAAACTGCGCGGAATCCAACTACCCAGAGCCATGCGCGGGCTTTGAATCACGCAAAGCGGCTCCTCAAGCCCACAGTGACGAACGAACGAAGCCATCACTCCTCGGCTGGTGACAAACCACAGGACCCGCAGCGCCGGAACAGCCTCGGAATTGGCTTTGGAGCTTTCAAGGCACCGCCGTCTGGACGCGATTAGCACCTTGCATACGTAAAGTGGGGGGGGGGGTTGTTGGGTGCGGCTGGAAACCCCGTGGCATCCTCCGCTCCTTCTCACTTCAAGGCAGATTTGCCGTGTATCATCCTCCGCTAATTACCTGGGGCCGCGGGGGAGTAAAGGAAGACGAACAACGTTGGGTTCCCTTTCTCGGTTTCCTCGGAAAACCGCATTGTAGCCAACCACATTTTGCCCCACCGGGTTTACTCCCAGCCAAGGACACAACGCGCTCAGCCACGTGCAAATGTGCTCCATCCCAGAAAAGAGCTCGCGAAAGGCCATTCCTTTCACTGCTCCCAGGAAAACATCGGGCGTTAACGAAGTCGGTGGATATATTCGCCGTCGGGTGGGTCTGCTTGATTTTTTCCTGCTAGTGGTTCTTAAGAAATCTTACTCAGTTCCCACCAAACGATATGAAAGAAGCCTTCCGGGGTCCTTGACCCGCCGCATCTCAAGAACAGCTTGCTCCCAGCCTCCCCGAGGGATAGCGAGAACTCGTGTGAATGTAGACCTGAGCCGGGCGAAGGGCGGCTTTGAAAGAGACGGAAATTGCTCCCCATTCTTACCAGCAAACGAAAGCAATTGGCCCCTTCCGAGAGGGAGAGAGACAGAAAGAGAGGGAGTTTACTGTACAAATGTAGGAAAACTTTCACCGGGACAGCGAGTGTGTGTGTGTGTGTATTGGAGGGTGGAGGAACCATCAATGCAGGCCAGGAAGAGAGAGAAGGAAAAGGAGGCTGCAACATGTACGCTCCGGTACGTGGGTCCTGTAGGCCTGTTTCACCGCCCCCTCTCCATTAAGGCCCGCAGCTGAAGAGGAGTTCCTGAACCCACTTCCCCCGTGGAAGAGCAGCGGCCAAGCTCTGCTCCCAGCTCCGGCCCCGCCCCGCAGGCCATATTTCAAAGCCCCTTCCCAGTTGTCCGGGCTACACTGGGGCGGGAGCTTCACGCTGATCGCTTTGGGGCAGATCGGGCGGCTCTGCCCCAAAGCGCTGCCAGTCGCGCGAATCCCAAGGCGGGCGGGTGGGGGGGGGTGGGGGCCCTCCCGTCGCAGCCCTCCTGTCTCTGCCTGAAAGGCACTGAGTCGCTCACCGCTCCAGCAGGCCTCCCGGGGGCACCGCGACGCCCTCCTGCCGATCCGGGGCCCCGTCGGCACTCTCCTACTCCGGTTCCTTTCCCCGCGGCAACGACGGCCGCTACTTCGCTTCGCCGCTTCCCATCGCGCTCGCCCGGGACGGTGCAGGAGCGAACGAGCGAGCTTTCTTCCCTCCGAGCTTGGCGAGCGAGCCTCGCCTTCTTCGCTTCCCATGGCAATTATTCTGCCTTTTAATGCCACTCGGGGAGAGGGACCAACCCCCACCCCCACCTTTATTGCCGCTGATTGAAGAAAGCGCCCTGATCGACAGGTGAGAGCCGCCGCTCGCCTGGGGAAGCCGGCGCGCCTAAGAGACGGGTCGCTCGCCCGCTCGCTCCAGCCAGCCATCCAGCCAGCCTGCTCGCTCTTGCTTTGCTTGGCACGCTCGAAGCTTTCGTGGATTTCCATCCCAAGATCTCCTCAACCTTTGAAGGCTGGCTGGACCGGCCGAAGCCCCGAGACTACTCTTACCCACTTAGTGATCTCCCCCAACGGAGGTTCGGAACTGGTCAAAAGAAATGGGTATCCCTGTCAACCGAGCCGCTGCTTTGGGGAAATCGGAAAACGCCTAGGCGTAGGTCCCGTGAAGATGTAGTGGCTAAGGCACCAGCTCAATCCCTTTCTCTCCCCGGATCCGTCCCCTTTAGAAAAAGCCCAGGCGGGCGGGGGAGGTGCCAGGGACTGATTGTCTGGAGGTTAACCAAAGGGGACCACCGAAGCCACTCAGCTCCCCTGCAGTCAGCAGAGGAGATTTGGAGTAGGGAATCTTTTCCACCTCATAGTCCAAAGAAGAGGAGACTGTTGGGAAGGAGAGCAGGAGGAAACAGTTTGCCAGGATGCCACAGCCTCCCTTTGGAGAACCTTTCTTGGCCCCTAATAGCCAATCGGCCTGATCCCTGAAGAGAAGTTGTTGAACATTTCAGTAGGTTTGGTGTCACTTTGCTTTTTCCAAGAGCTGATACCAAGTGTTGTATATCATCAGAAAAGGAAGTAATAAAATTTATTTTATATTAAAAAGCCCCCTAAATGCCTTCCAAAGAATCTCTTCTAATTTGGGCTGGATTCTATCTAGTGGATTTCACATCAAAGGGTAAATATCATAGGTTAAAAATCTCCCAGGCTTTAGACACCATAGCTTGGTCAAATGCAAGTCCTCATGAAGGAAATCAGAAAGTTTTCAGAGCAGAATCTTTGGTTTTGTCCCCACATAAGTTTTTAATGGATCTTATCAAGGCTTATAACAAATACTAGTATTCTTATTTCCAGTGGTAGCTAAAAGCTAGTCTAGGTAAGTTTTCAACTGTGGAGTATGTCGTTCTTTATGTCTTTCAAGTTTGCATCAAGCTTACTTGATGTGAAAAAAGGCACTGGCCTGGATCTGCCACGAATTACCTGCCCAATCAGAAACCTTTCTCTAGTATTAGAGGCGGTTAGGCAGGTGAATTTGGGAATGAGTGTCTGAGTCAGGGAATCCTCTGATTCATGGGTTATGAAATTTGTGTTTTCTCCTCTGTCCTGTTTTGCACGCAGACTTTTGGCACACCTGAAAGGAGCCCTTAGTGAATGAGACTGCTACACCTTCCACTGTTACTAGCCAATTTGTCCAAGCTAAAACCCACAGACAGCAGAGGCTCATAACCTCTCCTTTCCTTTATCGCCCCCCCCCTCAAGACTTTTCTCCCCCTCCTTCCACCCAACGTTGCGTCTGTGCTTTGTCAGTGCAGTGGAAGATTTGATGTTTTCAACGATCTGCAAATACTCCATTTTGTGGCATGTGTGAGGATGTGTGGGTTTAATTGCAGAGGACGCTTGTTTTTGCTTAAACTTGGAAACCTGGTAAACTTCAGTGGTGAAGAAAGAAATTATAAATCTCTCTCTCTCTGCAACACATTCATAAAAGTAGGACTTACAACTTCTTAGAACAGATGGGGGCGGGTTCCAGCATCATCTTTGATCCATCGCTTTCTTTTTAAGGAAAATGAACTTTCCGCTGACTTCCTACCTGGGCGGGGAGCGGGGGGCGGTGTTTCTGGGCTTTGTGCTGTGCTGAAAAGGCAGAAGTTTGAGAGAGTCTCTTAAAACTCAAGAGCCCACTATAGCCACAATTCAGGCAAGGAAGCCTTTGGTGGTCCTAACAACGCAAGACTCTTCTAGGATCAGAAGAGGGTTATATCTCTAGATAATCACAGTTTTCAATGTCCCATGATTATACCATCCAGATGCACTGAAGAAGCCCAAAGACCTAAGGAGGAAGAGGTTGTAGCCATCAGCTCTTGTTCCCTAGGAGCTAGTATAGGGGATTCCAGCTTCAAGGCTAATAGGCATTTATAGCCCAATTTTCTAGAAATGTGTGCATCTAAATTGGGACTGTCACTATGCCTGATGGCAGCGAGTTACAGCTTAAGTCATCATCACTATACAAAAGTGCTGCCTTTTATTGATCATGTTTTTCCCGGCACTTAATTTTAATAGGCAATCTCAAATGTTTACATTGTTAAGAGGAGAAAAAACTGTTTATATCCACATTTTTGGTGCCATATATAATTGTATTTACTTTTATAATGCAGACTCCCCCTAATCTAAAAGCACTGATACGGCAGCCTTCCCTATTAAAGAACTATTTTACCCCTCTACTCATTTTAGTTACATCTTTCCCAAGGCTACAATAATTTTTAGGCGTGATGACCACATCTTTTATAAGGAAATTAGCTGTTATATTTCAAATGTCCTTCTTAATTGCGATAATAGACTCTGTTGGTTTTTTTTACAGCAGTCGCATACACTGACATTTTTATTAAGCTAACCATCATTTCTACCTTCACTGGAGAATAAATCTCAGGGAACTCAGTGAATAAATATATCTAGAATTGTATTGATAGTCCTTCTGATTCACTCAGAATCTCAAGATATGTGTTTAATCCTTCCTGTATTGATAAAATCTCTTCCAATTCAGCAGGTTTTCAGACAATGTGCATCAGACTAATGTGCGCCCAGCAATTCTATTTAGATTCCAAAGTGCATCTCAGTGATGTTCATGATAACACGCCTGCTTATCTCCTTCCCCCAATTAAGTGGGCATTGTCCTGATTTTACTTATTCTGAGTTATTATTATAATTCTGTTTGGCAAATCTATACTATTACAGAAAAAGCAAGTACGTTTAAAAGACTGATGGTTCTGATCACACATGTGAATTTCGTGTTTACAAAAACAGGGATTAGATTAGATTACACAGAACAGTAATCCTAAACTAAACTCTTTAGTTGAAGAGTTTTTAACCAAGTTAAAAATTCAGGAATGGCGTTTGTATAGCTAGTTAAACTTTAGTTAATTTTTTTCATCCGTTTTTTATTTTTAAGTGTGTTGGGAAAATTCATTTGACTCGGGTAGTAAATGGTTTACAGTTTAGCTGAAATCCAGAAAATGGGTTAATCCAGGGATCGAATTAAGCATGTTGTCTGAATTCAGTTTAAAAAGTAGCTATCCGTATTTTAGCACAGTTTGGGGAAATCCCAGTTCTTGCGTGCAGCGTTCTTCCTGTTCCTAGCCTTCATATAAAGGCTGCTCTGTGAGTTGGGAACCAGATTCCGACGTCGGTTCAGAAATTCCGCTAAGCCGTGGTTTGCACAATTGTGGTTTTTGAAATATGGCCTAACGGTGACATGCGCCCATCGATTTTGGGTCCACTCCTTGAAGTTATGCTCAGACCAGACGCACCAAATGACAGATGAGGTCAGTCTATGCGAAGTTGCTGTCCGGGTTTTAGGTTTTACCGGCAGATAAACCCGATGGACTTGGTGCTTCAAGATTTCTCGTCCCACCCTTGGCCGACGCCAAGATTGTGTGGGGTGTATTGCCGCTATTTCCTCTGCTCTTTCCAGCTGTCGCCTTTTCTCAGTTCCCCATCACCACTGCCGCCCAGAAACAGCAGCGTTTTGGCCGGTACTCAGAAACAGGCTTTTTTGTTACAGTGGTTTGAGAACAGCTATCCTGGGCGCGGAAGGTTCGGGCAAAGCACGCTTAGTACATCCCTTAAATTAGCGGAGAATCCGCTTCTAGCCCCACTATGGGTAACGTCGCAAAAACCTGGCATATTTATTTATTTATTTGATTTATATGCCGCCCTTCTCCGAAGACTCAGGGCGGCTTACAATGTGCTAAGCAATAG
>JANHFK010006324.1:5835-23110 GCA_036250565.1 Sibynophis collaris
GAAAGATTGCCGTCTCTTTTTACAATATATACAAATTGTTATTAGTGAAGAGATGTCTGAAACAATGTATAAAAAGTAACTATTGTTACTATATCGTAGAGTGTATTGCCCTCAGGGCAGATGTTTCTCCTCTTTAAAATGACTATTTGATTTTACCCCCCCCCCCAAAAACAAATAAAACTTTTTTCAAAAAAAAAAAGAAAAAGAAGAGGTGGTGGTTTTGCAATTAAACAGTTTTTCCTCATGGCAATCACTCAGATATCTGCCAGCCAAGCACACATTAAATGTTCATGGAAAAAGGAGATTATTACAAGTTGACTTCATTTTAAGCCTCCTTCTGAGAGAGTGGAGAGTAAAATAGTGATGCTCCTCAGTAAGATGGTCTAATGAATTAACATAATGCACTTTCTCATGTCATTTAAAAAGTAAAGGAGGAAACTTTAGCACTATATAAAATGGGATATTTAATGAAAACTTTCCCATGGCACTACCAATTTTTAAAACAAAAATGGAATCAATGAAAAATACAGAAAAGATTACAGAAGTGGTGACAATAAACTATGGTATGTGGTAAAGACACACTGTATTATCTGAAGTGCCAACTATCTAACCCCTTTGTTTTCCCAGAACATTGTTGGCTTGCATGGGGCTTTGGGCCATCTGGAAAATGTTTATATGCCCCATTATTGCCAGGACTTTTTTCTTTTATAGATTACTTGCTTCTTCTGATGTTAAGACTTTTGACTCAAAAGGAAGACCTGAAATTTGAAGGTGTTCTCAATGAGAACAGCATATCTACCTTTTACTCAGATGTAATCTCTATTATTTTGAAAAGAACTTTATGCTTGTGTTCTACCTTTCTAACAGCTTTAAGCAACATACATCTCCTTCCTTTCTTACAACGAAATAAGCTGGATCAACTTGCCCAACAAAGTTTATGGCAATGCGTAGTCTTGAATTTAGCACTAATCTTGATTTAATAGGATTACTTCTGAATGAAATTCTGAATGATTATATAATTGCTTTGCTCATACAACTTGTTTAATTGGGTCACTTCCAAATTTAGCAAGTTATATTCATGAAACATGCTAATCTTAGCTAGTATAAACCTTGGGGATTTTTTGTTTGTTTGTTTGTTTGCTAGGCAAACCCAGCCCTTTTGGCTACGTTATGATTCACTTGATAGCACACATTCAGAAAAAGGAGTGAATAAGCAGGACGATCTGCCTCTTTCTAGCCTGGTGCCTTAACCACTAGCCCAAATTGACTCTTACTCATATTTCTTTGCAAATATGGCAAAAGCTGGTTAAGAAATCCTCTTTCATATTCGTTATCGCTGCGTGCAAATATCAGCTTCCCTATCTATCACTCGACCTTCTCTTTTCCTATGGAATTTATTGAGCTTTTCTTTAAAAAACCCTTCTTTATCGTGAATGGCCAAGCGATCAATCACTCGAGCTAAATCTCCTCCCTCTTCCGCATGACAGCGTGAAGTCGCTGCGATGGCAGGGTTTTCACCAGCACAGATAATGGCAACGCAGACTTTCCGTTCAGAAAGTGGCCACACCTCCTTTCCACTGCCTTCATGATATAAGATTTCTGAGTGGTTGATAATGAGGTCAATTACGACGAAAGGCGGGACATTCGGCATCTGGACGTCGGATGCTTTTTCTTCCTGACTGGAACGGCAGGTCAGGCAGACGTGAGGGTGATGGCGCCTCGGTGGGAAGTGCTGGTGGTCGCCTCGGTACTTCTGGCAGGTAAGGTTCCAGGCTTGTTTTAATCGGAACTGGAGGCGGGAACGGTGGAGGCGGCGGGCCCGCGAAGTTTAGCCCGCCCTAGTCGCCCTCCGGGCAAGGGGAAAGCTGAAAGGCAGAAAGGTCAGTCAGGGGAACCGGTGAGAAGGCGAGGCCGGGCTGCAGCAATTCGAAGCGTCGCAGAGTGTTTTAAGGAGAGGCCTGGAGTGGGATTGGTAGCGAAAACTCCAGAGTTGCTGGCAGGAGACGATGTGGAGAGTTGTGGCTCCTGCTAGAGGGCCTTGCTGAGGAAGGCGGCTGTTAGGGATGTTATAGTGGGATTGCTTTGCCGTGGTAATATCGCTTCTCTAAATTATGCAAATACAGTTGTTTCTCTATGTTGGATCAATTGTTTTTATATTATGCTAAAGGACAACAACATTTTAAATTAACAAATTAAATGTGGATAACCTGTGATTACCTTTTCTGAACACTTAAAATAGTTTAGCAAGCTGAAGTTTCTTTTAAGAGTGTAAAATGGGACTGGAACTCATAGTCTCCTGATTTCTAGTCTAGTGCCTTAATCAGTATAGCAAACTGTCTAATTTTTTATGGACACTCTGAAATGGAACCTTATGTCATTTGAATTTGTAATGTAGGACAATTACCAGTAGCTAATATTTACTGATGCCGTGCTGTTGGTGTAAATTAGTATTATAGAATCCTATGTGTTTATTGTCAATACCTATTCTGCTTAAATACAGCCTTGGATGTAGTTTTGACCTCCCTCTAGGTTAACATGGTCAAAATAACAAGAACTAAATTATACCAACTGCAGATTTGTGTGTGGAGTAAAACCTCATTCTGAAGGAAAATCCATTTTACCTTCACAGCAGATTAACAAGAATAAGAAAACTGATGTTTGGGCCAAATTTTGTTCTCTGAAGTGTGTTGGCCTTTAAATTGCCAACCTAGAACTAAAATTCTTGAACAAATATTAGAAGATTATGTTTTGTCTATCCTAACCTATTTGTACTTTTTTTGCAGAGGATTAAAACGGTTGTGGCCAATGGTATTTTCTAATGAATTTAATGGAAGTGCTTATGAGTAAATCTGAAATTGTTTTTAAAATTCTATAATAAATTATACTACTTAGCCATGGATCCTTTCCTGAAGTGTGTGATGTAGAAACCACTTGGTAGCTGGTCATTCAGTATGTTCGGTATGGGTGCATTCTGCTACTTTAGTACAGATTCAGGAACATCTTGTGCGTAGATTATTTAAAATCATAACATATTTACTATAAACAGAGATCTTGTCTTTTCCTGTATCAGAATGCTGTAGTAGCATTTTTGAATCTGGGTGGGAATAGCAATTGTCATTGTTCTCTCAAATAGCTTAAACGTACGCAAATATAAAATAAATAAAAAATTTCCATTAGGTATTATTCTTTTAATGGTACTGTATTCAAGTGCTTTCTACCTCTGTAGCCTGAGTTGAATGAACTTATGTACAGGTAATCCTTGAGTTATGACCACAGTTGAGTCCAAAATTTCTGTTACTAAGCAAGACAATTAAGTGAGTTTTGCCCCAATTTACGACTTTTACTGCCACAGTTATTAAATAAATCACTGTAGTTGTTAAATTAGTAACACAGTTGCAAAATTACCTGGCTTCCCCATTGATTTTGTTCGTTAGAAGGTTGCAAAGGTGATCAGATCACCTCAGGACACCACAACCATAATAAATATAAACCAATTGCCAAGTATCCGAATTTTGATCACATGACCATGGAGATGCTGCAATGGTCGTAAGTGTGAAAAACAGTCATAAATTACTTTTTTCAGTGCTGTTGCAACTTCAGATGGTCCCTAAACAAATGGTTGTAAATTGGGAGCTACCTGTTCTGCCTTATATGTTTGTGGAAATGACTTTATCATTTTGCATTCTTATTTCAGTTGTTTCTGCCAATGAATTCAGCGTATTAAGAACTCCTGAATCTGTTATATTTCGAGAAGGAAATTGGCCAATTCCTGGAGAAAGGATCCCAGATGTGGCAGCCTTATCCATGGGCTTCTCTATTGAGGAAGTATGTGACTCATTACTGTATATCTCTTCAGCCACAGTATTCCTTGCCTTTTTAAAAAAAATGTTGCAGATCTGTGTTCAAGCACTATCTAGGGGAATTCAAAATCAGATTATACATTTATTTATAATTACCGGTATGTCCAACATGTTTACTTCCGCCGGGCTCCGAAAACCCACCTATTTCGATCGGCAGGCCTTGGCTAACATATTAGGAATACCTCTCTGAACCTCTTTGCTTGGGTAGTTTTATTAAGGGTTTTATATGGGTTTTTAATAGGGATGTACAGTCGGCTTATTATATATTTTTTAAGATGTTTTTAATTTTTGTATTGAATGTTTTTAGTGTGACTGTAAACCGCCCCGAGTCCCGCAAGGGAGAGGGGCGGTCTATAAATTCGAACAAATAAAATAAAATAAATAAATTTAACAATGTGGTTCGCTTAATCACATTGTTTTATGGCCACGGTGACATGCTTTAAGACTGAAGTTGAAATGGTCATCAAATTGATTCGAGTTATGTGATGCCTTGACTTACAACTGCAACAACTTACAACTAAAATTCCAGGCCCCAATGTGACGGTAAGTCAAAGATTACCTGTAACAGGAATAGACTTCAAAAGCAAACACTCTAGAACTTGGATGTTTCTCATTTTTTAAGTGCATTGATGATGGTATTACACAATAAATGAATGCTAACAAAGGAACAGGTTTTTGGTTGGGCATACTGGTCTGCATTACAACGGTAAGAGTAAAGCCATTCCTTGAAGTTCTTCTTTTGATTTCCACCTTCCTCCCTGTATAAGAAAGGAAGAACAGTTGCCTCTGTGCAGCAATGAGGAATGGTGTACCTCACTCCTGTTACAGTACAAGGATTAGTCTTAAAACGAGAACAATATAGCAGCAGATCTTCCCAATGCTATTTTCTTCCTGTGCAGGAGAAAGATGAAGAAGAGGTCAACATCTCCCAAGAATCTTCAGAAGAGGAACAATGAAAATAGCCAACTGATTCTACCTCACAGCTCAGTTTTCCTATTTCTTGTCACGTTCTGGGACTGAGGAAAGAGCGAAGAATCCTCACCCTTTTCCTGACCTGATCTCTCCAACGTTCTCACAGTCAAAACAGCAACACTAGGGTACAGTGTAAAACAGATCAACCATCATATTTGATGTGTAATGTTTAATGGGAGAACTTTATATTTTGTTTTCCCCTCTCATTTGACAGGGTTAAGAGTTTAGCCTACCAATTCATGTAGTTCTGTATTATATCTGTTCTTTGATCTATTTCTCCAGAACACTCCTTATCGAGAAAGGGGTTTATAAATCTTTATAGTGACCACTTATTCATGTTGAAAAGAGTGGACAGCCTAGTTCTTCCTTATCAATCCTAATTTCCACTTCAGAGAGACCATAATACTCTCCAGAAGGATAACTTGGCACTGGCAGAAAGTTTGCCGAGGAGGAAGATTTGAGAGCATTGGGATGGTTTTATTTTTTTCTGGGAAATGAGTATAATGGGATAAAGGCCACAACATTTAAAAGGATGGATACATTATTTTTCCTACTGTAAGGTATTTGCAAGAATAATTGAGAGGAAGTTACCCTACCCTTTTCACCCAATTTCCAGTAGTTCAAAAATAATCTAGTGCTTTGCAATGGTATTCTTGTTGACAACATGCTGTCCTGCCCCAATCAGCTGCCTTAAGGCCAGAGCAGTTGCAATTGCATAGGCTGAGGTGTTTGGGGTGAATCTGATCTAAATTCTCATCTTTTCCCCAATAACCAGAGATTCTTCTCCTCCCCCCCCCCCCTTTTCCATTCTTCCATCTCCATCTGTCCCCAGCTGCCAGTGCACAAATGGAGCGTACAACTGAAATGTTTTTCACTTGGTGCTCAGTCATTCTGCACAGAAATTATATTGAACAAGACTTTGCCATGACCAAGGAAAGCAGGATGGCAAAATTCTCTCCCTTTGTGGTCTCTCTTTGGGTTTTTGTGATTTTTCTCCTTTGGAAATAGCACAGTTAGCAGTTGACAGTTGTTTTTCCAATATATATTGTCTGTCAAGGTTTTCCTTCTTCATTCACAACTACCTCTGGATACGTTTTGAGTTTCATTCTCTTAAAACATAGATTGCTGCTGTTTGTTGCTGCTGTACTGATTACAAAGTTTTATTTCAACAGGTTCTGTCTGGTTTTTCTCTGGAACTGACATTTTACACTATAGATAATTTCATTTCAGTTGACTTTTAAAACTATTGTGCTATTAAAAAGGGATAAAAGCTCTTATTTGTCAGACTGATGAATGATTGGGGAGAGGGAGTTTCTGTGAAAGTGGGTACTGTTTAAAGAGTCAGCTATAAATACTAAGCTCTACTGCGGAAACCCCAAATGACGAATATTTTCTGCAAGTATAAATATGATTTTCTTTATACTGCTTTTTTCAAAACATACCCATTTGTTTCTATCGGGCATTTTTTAAAAAAAGCTGCATATTAGTTATACTAAGAATTTCGAGACCTCATGGTAAGTACTCCCTAGTTACAATTTAGCCGAAAGCAAATTGGTCAGAATGCTTCTCACCAACTCCTTTTATACCATTTTAGCTTAGCTGTTTCTCTGAAAAGTGAAAACTTCCAAATCAAGCATTCGACTAGTTACCCTTTGTTACTTTACCTTAAAATGCTATATGGGATCAACAAACATTTCTAGAAATACTTTTGAATTTTTAAAAATGTGAGATGCTTGCAGAAGACATCAAAGACATTTACACACACTGTGCTTGTGGAAAATATATATAGCCTACCCTTCTGCCCACTCACATTCTTTTTCTGCATCGGTATGTATTTCATAAAACACACTCTTAAAAGGAAACAAAAATGAGCTGGTTCATTGAATATCCAATATATTACGTAGAGGTAACTGTTCTTCATTCAGTAAAAGACACAAACATTTAAATAATGATTGCAATAATTCCTGAACTGGTCACTAAATTAAAATCATCAATCAGTCTTTAGCATCTGCCCAATGGATTGACATCTGTTCATCTTCCAAGACCATTACCACTCTGTCTTTTTACAAATATACAATAGTGATCCCTCGTTTTGAAACACTCAACTTTCTAGCCTGGATAGCATAATTTGCACAATGCCGGAACAAATTAGTTTCCAATTTAAGGGTTATTTTTGGCAGTGATTAATAAGACCTTAGGAATCTGTATTAATATTGATCCATATATCCCAATATTGCCAAAAGATGACTAGAAATAAGATTTCAGCCCATTTTTCCTCCTCATTTGGATATGCCAAATACTGAAACAGAGATTTTTTTTATATGCATTGCATGTCATATACCTAGAGGCAAAAAGATTTAACTTTGCTTGCAGATTAAGCAAACGTTTATTAAATAGGCAATTTTTTTAGTCTTTATCAAGGCAATAGCAGAAAAGAGTGAACTTTTCCTTCTCAAAGGATTAGATGAAATGTCCTTTCCTTAACAATGCTTGATAATTTTAATTATCAATAGCGTAGCTCTTTAAAAGTGATCTATGGCTTTGTTAAGTTGCAATGCAAAATGATAGTATGATCAGTAGCTTATAGTATATAACTTTATTACTAAAGATTGTGGTTTACTTGAATAAAACAAATGATGTTTTAAACTTCCTTTAATAGTAGTAGACCCAAAAAAATTAAACATGCACTCACAGGGACCTCATAAGGCACAAAGAGGATTCTTGTCATCAAACATCTGTCCTTCCTTATAACATACTGTATGCTTAAACCTAAATGACATTTAACATATATTTAAATGTTATACTTCAATGGCATCTTTTTCCTCTTCATCACCTTGGGTGTCGGGGGAGATACAAAATTCTGGTCCTTGCACTTATGGCAGCCTCAACAATCATTATTTGATGCTATTGTATGTATTTGATGTCTCTCCTTCTGGGTCTGCCTCTTTGGCCTTCTCTTTTTGTACATGCCTTGTATGGTTTGGTGGTATAACTGGAATTAAAGTTCTAAATACTGAACCAAGGGCTAGTCAGTCTTGCCGTTTCCTAAAGCAGTTCTTCCCCCTCCCCTGCTATGCTTCTGCTTCAAACATTGTTTTTCTGGGAGGAAAAAAAATCCAATTAGTTTATTCATTCCAATAGCCACAAACTGCACAAGTATTTGGGCCACAATATTTAATTAAAGAGCTTTACAAATCCCTGCTTTCCACAGTGTTTAGAATTTTTAGACCACCAGAAAAACACCATAAAAAGATTGAAATTGCCAAACCTGTCTGAATACCTTCAATTCCTACTGTGTAAGGAAAGTTCATGAGCAACAGTCTTGGATAGAGAAATGTAGACTACTGGGAAGACTGCATTGTATGCAAGTGTCAACAGTTGCATAGAGAAGTACAGCTGGTGCAATTTATCATGACATGGTAGCATATTAACATAGAAAAGTAACTTTATTAGATCAGGTGTCATGGCTTTTATATCCTAATCTGAACAGAAACGAAAAAATTATCTACATTTTAAAGAATTTAGTGGATTACTAACCCATAATAATTGTAAGAATAATAAAATATAAGGTACCTCTATTAAAAGAGATGTAGCCTTTATTCAACAGAGATCCCTTCCCAAGAAATAGTACCTGAATCTCCAGATGCTCTTTTTGTTTCTGAATTCCTGTTATCAAATAATGGACTACTAGTACAGCCGATTTCTAGAATTTTCATTTTTGTATTCAATGGACGTTTACCAAAAAAGCATTTTTTGTTTTCAAAAACAGAACAATTTGCCTCTCAAAAACTGCTCTGGAGGGACCTCAGCTGTCTAGAACAGGCTTGCTTGAGCAAAAACATCCTGACCTGATGCTCCTGGTGCTGGCTGATATTAGCCATTTATATATCTAAATCCAACTAGTGTACTGCATTTGACTTTATTTTTTTAGAAATATCAAAACAAGAACGTTCATTTTGCCCAGCAGAAAATTAACTCCAGCCAAAGGACAAATGAAAGTAGCAATCTAACACTCAGAATGCCTCAAGCAGAAGGTTACTCTTAAATCTATTCTTCAGCTGCAGTGGGGATGGAAATACATAATTAATCTGTATTTGGGAAATTTATTTCTATTTTGAGACAGACAACTAGCAGTGTGGAAGTAAATGCAGTACATAAAGGAAAAAACAAGCATTCAGTACATTTAGGAACTAAAATTCATGACTGGATGTAAATCATGACATTGCATGTTTTTTGCCTGCAGAGTACAGACCCATAACAAAAAAAGGAGTTAATAGTAATACAAGATATAAATCAAAGGCATACAGATGGGGACAACATAAAACAAATTACACTGCACAGTACATATTAATTTCATTGGAAGATGATGCAGGGAATGGCAGAAGAATGCTTTTCTTCATGGTGGCTTCAAACCACCGTTAATTCAGCCCATGTAGCTGCACCACCAGTTTATTAACCTTGTGTGTTTAGGAAGAAAAGTGATGGTTGCAATGTGCATTCAGTCTTGTCATGGAAAAATTAACTTTATTTCCAGAACCACAATCATCACATTTTTCTCATTGCATTAGGAGCACATTGTCAACCTCCAAAGGCATCAGATGTATGCAATATAAGTTGCATCCCAATGCTCTTAAAATGTATGGAAGACCCCCAACTTTGCTAAAAATCAAAACTTCAGGGGGAAAATACATAAAGGCATTAAGATACTTCATCAAAGTTACCAGTGCAGCTTTCTACATTAGGTGCATAATTTGTGTCCAGTACCTGAATTCAGCAAGCAATGAGTAGCACAAATGTTTCAGCAAAGCAACAGTGACATTGCTGCACCAAGACGTCAGTTCATCACAGGTATATGAATGGTAACAAGCTGTATTCACAAAGACAGGCATAACAGGTTATAGTACTGTAAAAGCGTGATGTTTTGCCACATGTATTCCTAGTTGGGTTCAGTTTTATTTACAAAACAGATGATTTCCCAAATACCAAATAAAACTGTCCCTAACAGCTCACCAAAGAAAATAGTTATCAAAAATAACAATGGTCCTTTCTGATAGACATGCTAAGCATCTATATGAACTTCCTAGCTAAACTGCATCCTCCCAGTATGTAGCACACAAAATAATTCCAACGCTGATGTCATGTATCCATTATTCCTATTTCAAGAAGTATACCATCACCCCTCAAGCACCAAGTTATGCATTTGGCGATTTTATTCACTTTGCTCACATCTGTTCAGCAATACATTACAGGAATCCAACAACTTTAAATAATACACCCTTTTAAGGAGAGAAGGCAGCTAGCTAGCAATGTGCTGGGATATCATAGCAGCTGCATTCTGATGCTCTTTGTTCACAAAAGAAAATGGAGGTTGACTGCTTTGCTTTTTTTTTTTTAACGAAGCCGAGCTTTTGAGGATTGATGCCCGTAATGCAAGAGCTATTCAGTAACGTTTTACTCGAAATTTCATAAACTCCTGTATCTCATCATCCACATAAAATGCAAATCAGGAGACAGTTGATACGAAGAATGATGCCACATAGCAAGCTGTCCTGGTTTCAAACACAATTCTCCAACCCCCTAGGCTACTCTTTGTACCAGGTACTCAGTGCCAATCTCCTTGACACGGCTGGCATCCATTACACCTTCTGTTACTGGAAGTCACCGCAAGAGGCTGTAGTACTGAAGTGTGAAGAAAGGCAGCAACATTAATGGCATTCAAGTTGGCACACATGCCAGGTAGGAGAGGTCATCCATCTACACTCTGATCAGTCCGAGATGAGTACCATCAAGCTTTCACATCCATAAATGAATTACGATAGGGCTGGTATCCTCCCCAACCTCGCATCACCTGTAAATATATAGCACATATATTTAATATCGCCCCCAGACTTTCAACAATAGCATCTTTTCAAAGAATAGACATCTTCCACAGTTTATTATTATGACTGAGAATAATAACCTGGCAGTTTACATTACAATTAGAGCACAGGTAGTCCTCAACTTACAGCAGTTCGTTTAGTGACTGTTCAAAGTTACAAAAAATTTTCACACGACCTTGGTAGGATCCCCATGGTCAACGTGATTTACATTTGGATGATTGACAACTGACTCACATTTAGGCGACCTTCCGACAAGCAAAGTCAAGCAATGGGGAAACCGGATTCACTTAATGACCATGTTACTAATTTAAGAACTGCAGTGATTCACTTAACAACTATAGGAAGAAAGGTCGTAAAATGGAACTCACTTAACAAACATCTCACTTAATAACATAAATTTGGGGCTTAGTTGTGGTCGTAAGTTGAGGACTACCTGTGTTGCTTCTCAAACAAAGCTGCTTGAACGGAAATCCACCAGTAAACTTTTAATGGGAAGGAGATGGGTGCTCCCCCTGCTGTGATAATACTGCATCGTTTTGGAAGCTACTTCAGAAAGCACAAATGGAGACAACAAACAAAGGAGAAAAACCAGCTCCCTTACACTGGCTATATGAAGCAGCTAGGCTTAAGCATATTTATGCTTCTGTAAGCAATTCACTTCCTCTTTTATGCAGCCATGAAAATGGACAGCCGGGGATCATTTCTTTCAACATTTGTCATTTCAACACTGTTAACAAATACAGCAGAAATACTGGTTACACATACAGTTATATAAAAATAACTCCTTACACATCACTTAATTTTCTAGCATGGTCCATATAAGCATTCTATTTGTGATAGTCTTCAGTCAAATGTCCTATTTATTTGGCTTTTTTTAGCTATGCTCACATCTTTCTGTAATCTCGGTAATCAAGATCTGTAATTTCAACTTTCTAATGTTGCTTGTCAAACTTAACTCATCATCCTTCCCTCATTGTGACTTATATCCCACATGTTCCTGAAAGGGCCAGACAACAAAAATGTATTTTTCTTGAGAGTAACCTCCCTATTTTTTTTGTAAAAGGCTGACTCCTGAGAAACACAAGGCACTTTTGGGTAGAAAGCTTTGTGATATATGCCAAAATTGCTGCATTACATTAGAATGAACAATTTATCCCAGAGATGCACACTGCTGTTAGCTTAGCTCCTTTTTATGAGGAAAAATAATAGTAACAAAAAAAAGTATATACAAAAGGGTTCCAGCTAACTCAAATGACGTTCCTAGAGGCAGTATATCTGAACCATGGAGCTCAAGAAAAAAAAAGCATAGCCTCAAACTACAGGTAGTATTCAACTTATGACCATAATTAGGACAGGAATTTATGGTCATTGTGATCTAAAGTTGCTTTCTTGCTGGAAATTCACAAAAAAGATATCAGTCGTGACCACAGGATGCTGCAACTGTGGATGCAAGCCGGATGTCAAGTACTTAAATTGTGGTCAAATGACCATGAGGGTAGTGTGATGGTCATATATACAAATGCAGATCATTTTCTGAGACTGTCATAACTTTGAATATCATTAAACAAATGTATAAACAAATGTATAAACAAATGAAATTATTTTCCCTCTTTTCTGAATAGACAAAAATTCAGAAATCACTGCTCACATCTATAGGACAATTCATGGTGTCTTAACACAACATAATTCAGGGATTATGTTTTGAGAATATGTTGTGAGTGTACTTGCAAAATGACTTGAGGGATCTGCCTATTCAAAAAATGTGTGCCAAAGCAATGTAATCATTGGCAAATCACCAGAGTATTGTCACTCCTAGCCTTCAATACCCACTTGATACACCCACTTTTTGGAAGAGTACCCTTCACAACAAAGGATTAGACTATTATTCTCACCATTTTGTAAATGGAGCTATGTGGGCTATTATTAAAAAGAATAATAGTACATTATTTTGAAGAAAGACATTTTCTCTTTTGTTAATGATTTTTAAGTGTAACAGGTCAAGCAGTGCATGGCAAGTTCAAAAAGGAGGTGCCTCTGGTTATACTGCACTTCTAGGTACCACATTGAGTCAAACTGAATCACAGATAATCTGAAAATGCGATGGGCAACTGCTTCCTTCCCTCCCTCTTTTTCAAGTGATAGTTTCATCGGCAAATCACATCTGAACAAGCAACTGTCCATAAATATCCTGAAACATTGCAGGTATGTAATGTGTAAAATATACCCCACGTAATCTTACTTTAGTGTCCTCTGCCTCCACTAGGAGTTCTTGCTCAGCCTCATGTAGCTCCTCCGCAGGATCATAACTGTACATTGGCAACAGGTGGTGGCGTAGTCGATCATATCTAAGAGGCAGATATGTCAGAGTTTAGTCTAAAATTGTCCTCAATCAATTAAAAGCTGCTACAACTTTTTTCTCATGACCCTGGCACTGGCTCAGGCAACTTAGAGCTACATCATAAAGTAATGTCAGGGATGAACAACTATCATAATTTCAGTAGAATAAACATTTTGAAATTTAAAGTAGTTTAGTGTTCAAATGTGCTAGATCAGTGTTTCTTTTAGTCTCATGCACTAATTATTAATTCCAAGTAATTACGATCCAAATTTCAATCACAAAGCTGGTTTATATTTTGATAATATACCTGAAATTCCAATTATCAGTTGCCAGTCTTTGGCAACCTGATATTTTTCAGATGTTCTGAACAACAACATTCCAGAATTCCTAGACATAATTCTCATTTGCTAAGTGAGCTGGGAATTCAGGAAATTGTAGGTCCAATACATTAAGCAGCACAAGGTGAAGTGCACTATAAGTAAGCTTTGCATCGAATATGTGTCTATTTGTCAGAGGAAAACTTTAGAAGTTTTACTCATACTCCAAAGTAACTAATATAGTAATAAGATACACAGATGATTTAGCAAATAAAAGAACAATTCATACCATTATTGACAAACCACTCTGCACATTAAATGTTTATTTTACACCCACCTAAAATTATGTCACACATTATGTTGATGTTTATCCAGAATATATAAATTAAAACTATAGTGAAATGTTAATTTAGGAATTATAATGAACCATAGAGCATTGGATGGTTCTTATTACAACCCATCTACCTTAAACCCATGATTAATGAAGTATCATACAAAATGCATCCATGCAGCAACAATTCCTGTGGTTTTAATAAGGACAAACTGTTACGGCAAGCACATTATTTTCCTTCCAGATTTGGGAAACTAAAATAATGTCCAAGAATATTTCTGGATTTCACAAGGGAAAATAGAAGTGGCAGCTAGTTCATTCTAGTAGTTAATTTTAATTTTACATTGAAATGTTTAGCTGTTTAAAATTAAAAAAAGCTAAAATCAGTGATAGTACCATGTGAAACTGGAAGGAAAAGCAATAAGCAATCTCATTCACCTTCTAATAAATTAGTTTTTGTGGCTAGCCCATGGCTGCTATTCAATGCAACGTAGACAGACCTTGCTTAATGACTATCCTATTTAGTGACCGTTTGAAGTTACAGTAGTGCTGACAAAGCAACTTTACTTTATGAAGATGGCAGCATCCTTGTGGTCAACTATTTACAACTATTGCAGTGTGCCAGTGATGTGATCACTACTTGTGCACTTCACAGCTAGCTTCCAACTAATAGACTCAATGGAGAAGCCAGCAGTAAAATTGAAAGTTGTGGTCTTGTGATGTTTCACTTAACAATCAGGTCACTTAGCACCAGAGTTCCTGATCCCATCTGTGGTTATTAAGTGAGGATTACCTGATTTTCCAAAATTTCAAATCTTCCCCAGAAAGCTGAACTCCCCCTTTCCCACCATAACTCAATACATAAGATTGGATGCTACCTAGTATGCTTAAAACAGGTATTATTCACTGTATCAGAAAACAATACTCTTCAAAGTGATAATTTATAAGTATCAAAAATGGATCCTACAATACAATAGATATTGAAAGAATATTATTTTTAATACAAGATTTAAAAAAGAGTTACCAGTCAACTTCATATCAAAATGTGCCTTATTAACTTTAACTGCAATTCCCAGAAGCCATTTTCCAGGACCATTTAATGAAAGAAAAAAGTGGAACATGTCATAATTCAACCAACATACGAAGAGCAATGTGCATTATTCCACTTTACATTATTTAATGAAATGATCTATCTCTGTTTACAGTAGAGTAAGTATGTAATTGACGGCAGTATAAAAAAAAAAGAGTCCCTTCTAGCAAGAAGATAGATATAAAAAGACAAAGAGCCCCAATCTCCTATTGGAATTTCTTACCTCCTTTTTTTCTGAATATACATCATCTGCAATGACAAAGGGGAAGGAGAAAACAATGATGAGAGGAATGTGAATATGCATTAGACATTTCTTCTAACTGGGAATAAAAATAAAACAAAAACGAAAAAGAATACAAGGAATGTGAACATCAGGGTCAGCATTTGTGTCATTAATCTAGGTGCAATTCTCACAAGCCACATAATGGTTACATATATGGAGCACCCAATTCATTTGAGAGAGTCAAATGATAAAGATACTGAAAGATGGTAGATAAAATCTCACCAAAATCCAGAGACCAACCTGGTACCTTCCAGGAATATCGGATTACAGCTACTTTACTTCCCACAATTACCCTAGCCTTTGATAATATTGACCAAGGACAATGAGAGCTGTAAAATACCATAGTAGGGATGACTGTATCTTTTCAGTGGAACAGACTAAAGCAAAATCCTATTTTGGCATCCTCTTTATGAAAGCTGTGGCCCATTAAGAAGCTACTTTCAGTTTCTGAGCATCTTGAGGTAATTGCAACTTGCAGGGGCCTGCTTTTATGCAATAAAATGTTTGTTTGAGCTGTGGCTTTCGGATACACTGAATATAAAAGTCAAAAGCAGAGCAGCTTTCATATAATCTACTTACACATCTACACCAAGCTATAAAATTCTTCAATAGGTTTACAGTTTAGGAATACAACTAAACAAAAGCATTCAGTTTTTTCAAACTCGATAATTTAAGGTTTTGTTAGTGTGTCCAGGAACTCCAGACTAAGCATCATTGAAGGCTATTGGAATGGTAAAGAAGAAATATTTTTGCTCAGCCTAAAGGGGAAAATATAATGCTTATAGATAAGGGAAGCCAAATTATGTTTATTTATGTAATCTATTACTGACTAATGATACCCAGTCTTCCCAAAACAAGCATATCATCCTACTTCATTCCTACATCCAATAAAGTATTACCACTTTGACAAAAGAAAGCACAAACAGCAACAAATAAACCAGCTGTACTCCTCTCCAAGATATCCTGTGCGCTGGGATATAGACCCAACACACCTGGAAAGAACATTAGAGAATATTTTGTTAATCTGTATAGGATTCAGTTTGTGGATGATCTGAAAATTCTGTTGGTGAAAAGGAGAAACATTTGTCAAGCTAAAGGACAACCATTTCCCCAAAAACCTTGATGTAGAGGGTGACTGCATAACATACACAAGTGACACAGGAAGAACTCTCACATTACTTTTAAAAGGCTTAATTATATATTTTTGTGACTTAGATCACTGGGATTTCCTGAGATGCAGCGTTCACAAGTGGCCATTTTTAAAATAATGGCACTCACTAACTGAAAAGATTGCAACTGTTGCTACAGAAACTGTTGATTTAAGAACTGATATTGAGACTCATCTTTTTTTTTTCCAAAGAAAAACTTTCCAGCATATTCCATTGTTGACATAAAAACTAGAGCAGCATTTCTCAACCTCAGCAACTTCAAGATCTTCAATTCCCAGAATTCCCCACCCAGATTGCTGGTCTAGAAACCAAGTGCTTCTGTCTTGAGTCCACTCACCACTGCCATGACGATTCCAACAATGGTGATAAGGAAAAACGGCACTAGAATATAACCCACCAGGGAGTCATTGGTTGGCCCAGCAGAAGTGGGCATGGTGGTGTTATTCATGGCATCGAAAACTTGCTTGACAGGATCGGAGAAGCAGCTCCTGTCATCATTGGGAAGTCCACCTCATAACGATAAAAAAAAAATAGGATTAAAACACATTCTTAATGTTGCCATAAGCCACTCTTCTCCTCCTCCTCCTCCTCCCAAACCCACTGCCATTCAAACTACTGCACATAAGACAGTCACAAGTATATCACATGCTACTCCTCACACTAGAATCAATGAATGAAATCCTTTAAAATATTTAGCCCTGAGACATGAATTACAGTTAAATGAAACTGAGAAAGGGGGTGAATTGGAAAGAAAAATAAACCATTCCAAGACAAAAAGAGAGTGACAAGACAGAAAGTTAGAGTAATGGAAATAATGCTGGCATCTTGGTCTAAGCTAGTGTAGCTGACCTGTAATATCTCGCTTTCTAAATATTTCCCCTAATGGAGAAAAGCAAAACCCTGCAACCCCTACCCTACCCCCCCAGGACATTCTATTAGTAATATTTTTTTTTATATTTTTTTTTGTATAACAAGTTTTATTGGTTTTTCATTAGGAAAGGGTAGTGGAAAAATTTTTTTACAGAATATTTTTTCA
>JANHFK010006324.1:25871-40323 GCA_036250565.1 Sibynophis collaris
TCGGACTTGTACACCGCCCTGAGTCCCAACAGGGAGAAGGGCGGTATAGAAATAAAATATTTATTTATTTATTTATTTATATTACCACTGTATAGTCATTTGGTTTTTGTCCTTAACAAAAGACTGGAACTCACAATCTCTTGGTTTCTAAGCCAGCATCTTAACCAGTGCACCAAACTGGGTCTCTATTGTTATATTATTATGCTATTATCTCTCATGTTTACGTAAACCGATCGCCTATTTAATTGTGGATAGCCACTTTGGCAGTGACCACATACCTGAAGTTATCCTGAAGTTGTGATAGAAACTTTGTTTCTCTCACTGAGTGAAAACCAGGTGAAGAATCCCAGTCTAGAAATTTATTTTATATTCTAGTTTTTCTACATTTATAGGTACAAATTATCTTTCACCTGGGAAAGAATGCTGATGGTATCCTTCTCCCAATGTTGTAATGTAGCTCATAAATAAAAAGGAATGCAGACAAAAACATGCCATAATGGAAAATACATTTAGAAATATTTGTTTATGCTGGGATTTATGGGGAAGAAACGGTGAAGTGAAGATGGCTGCTTTAAAATATCTGCAATGGAATAAAGAGCCAGCAAGTACACCAGAATTCCTCTCTGGACAAGGAGAGGACTTGAGATAACTCATAAGTGGTCCAGACAGTTGCTCCTCATGAAGATACTATAAGATAACAGTCTCCAGCAGATTTAGAGTTCTGAGAGATGAGGGAATGGCCATATTTTTGCTCAAACTGTAGTTGGTGTTTTTTAAAGGACATTAGACTCACATCTTTTTCTAATCATGTTCAGAAATTGCTTAACTGTTCTTTATCTATTATGAATCTTTCAACCAATACCAGGTGATTTTTCTTCAATCTTAAGTGAAATAAATTTGTAAAAAGAAGCTTAAGGACTTTAAAATATTTTTTTGAAATAAATAGCCAAAGGGTGATTAGAATTTTCATTTTGTACAGCTACAAATCAACTATGGGTCCAGATAAATTTGAAATAAGATTTTGGAATTACTTATAAGAATCCTTCCCATGGTAAAATACTTTTATTTTGAATTCTTTTAAAAACATGATAGAATAAGACTTTGAAGGTTGGATACTACCGTGTTTCCCCAAAAAGAATACCCTGTCTTATATTTTTTTGAACCCTGATATAAGCGCTTGGCCTTATTGCCATGCGCTCAAAAGCCCAATTGGGCTTATTATCAGATGTCTTCTTTTGGGGGAAACAGGGTATCTGCAGACAATCATGTTCCATGGTTTTATGTATACATATAAAGAAGTATTTCTTTTTAATTCTTTTATTCACAATCAAACTAATCAAAATTAGTTCAGATCTTTCACTTGGCTGCTAGCCCAGTTGTAAGATCTAATCTTATCATTCAACCTCTTCTAACCTAATCATTCTCCAATTCTAAGATTACTGGTCTTCCCTGGAGTTTCATTCAGAAACCTGTGTCATTCTAGACTTGCTGAATATCGAAAATTAAGAACTATGCAGTTAAACTTTGGACCTCTCGGGAAGTGTGTCAAACCCACTAAACATCAGTAGGATGGAGGCAATATTATGATGCATAAGGATTTCTTAAAAGGCAAACATTCCTTTCCTGCTTGAACTTGTACAATTTTTATTGTTATATTTTAGTTAAGACTCATATTTATAACAAAGCAGCGGCTGTTAGTCTACATAATTCAGAACCTTGTGGGAAGAGCAGGCCTGAATTTCTGAATTTTTGAAAGCTGCCATTCTGTTCCTAGAGAATGTCATTATGACTCCAACGAATGGAATATATTAGAAATTATAAAAGGCAAATATTAAAAATTCATTTAAATCATTGCTCAGTGTGAGATATTTTTGAACAAAAATGAAAACTGAGAATTTAAAAAGGCAGTAAGTGACCCCTTCCACTCACTATTCATACTTCGCTGTCTTTCTTGCCTAGCTGTAGATCTACCTTGTCAGCACTGTCTTGAGAGAGTTCCATGTCATTCTTCAGTTCAACAGAACATGACATATAAACGGAAAAATTAAATGAAGAGGGAGAAAAACAATGCTAAAATATCCAGTAATGCTACCAATTATAATCCTTCATACCCAAGCAGCCTTATAGGTCAATGGGAAGTATAACTACCATTATCTTCCTAGTGATCTGTACCTTTGGAGAAAGGAGCTAAGCATTGTTTCTGAGCACATAAACCTCTAGAGTTAAATATGGTATTTTGGCAATGTATTAATGCCCCTTTCTTGAAATTACATTTCTAGTTCTAAGTTCTCATCGTTTCTTTTAGTTTAAGTTATAAATATTAGCCACATCTGGCCTGCGGCCCACAAATTTGACACCCCTGCTCTAGAGGATCAGACATTGCAAACATAGTTACAGTATTTTCTAAAGAAATGTCTGAAGTATTTTTATGGAACTTAATTTTTCAAATTTTTACCATTTGCTTAGGAATCCAAACAGAAAAAGATGGGTAACTTTAGTAGTAACTTTTGATTAAACCTACGCATGCTGTTTCTGAAGTAATTAGTTTCAATTCTGTATAACATACATTATCTCTCTTTTTATGGTGGTCTAGGCTAGTGGTCCAGTCATAGCTGCTCTCTGAAAAAAACAAGTTGGATGAATATATTAAGGCTAGTACCATACCTTCCTTGCCATCCCCCTTCCATCTCTCCCAAAGCAACAAATGTGATTCACCTAAGTAGTAGCTATTTTGTAAAAAGGAAACTACATTGTGATAATTGGTGTTTACTTGTTAATAATTGATAGTTTTTCTACTATGTTTTAATGTTTTGCTCCCAGTCTGTGAATATAGAAATTTTGAAATTTACATTAAAATATGAACTCATGGTGATTGAAACAAATTTAGTTACCAAATCTCATGCTGCTGACAAGACAGGGTAATTATTATTTTCCAATCAGCTTTTAAAATATTTTACTATGATCATAGCCATACTAGGATATTTTTGTACATATTTGAAAATATAAAAAATCACTATAGTTCAAAATGTTTTCAACATTGATGGGTTGCTACTATTCTATAACAAAACATATTTAGGAATCAGAAGATTACACTAGGCCTGCAATGTTATGCACTTACCTGAGAATAATTTTTTTCCAGTTCAATAAGGCCCATTTCTGAAATGCATCAAATTATCCTACAAAACGTTAAAGACTAATATATATATATTGTATTCAAATAGGACATCAATAGTAGAATTTGAATAGTCTCGTTTCTTTCCAACCATAGTTTGTGCATTAGGGAGTTGATGCCAAGCAAGATGTCCACATTTTGTCTTTCAGTTCTCTGCATGGAGAACTGATTTGAAATGTGTTGGAAAGGATGTCAGAAATTATTTTGCCATCATATGATAAAAAACTGCACTAAAATACAAGCCTTAGAAAATCTCTCTGCATACAAATCATAATAAAATAGCAGGAGTGTCAATTTACAATCCTATCTTAAAATACAGCAGTGAATTAATAACACATGGCTAAGAAATGTATCAATTTTTTTGTTTAGTGGCTGTTATAGATTTCATGTAGCTCAAATTAACCCAGAACATTCAGCCTTAGAAATATCACAATGTTTTAAAACACATTTTTATTTATTAATTAAATTTCTACACTGCCTAACTCACCTAGGTAACTGAGTGATTTACATTGCTACCTGACACTTCTACTAAAAAACTACCATCTGAAGCAGACACATTCCCCAGTAAAGGTACTATACTTCCAACACTGAGATGGTACAGTATATTAATTTTTACATGCAAAATTGTAACTTTTGCTAGGCAGGGACCACAAGAACGTAATTATCGGTATTTAGTCTCACACTATTGGAATGAATCGTAGAATGTTCCTATTCTATAAGTAAATAAGGAACCCTATGCCCCAACAGTGGTGATTCCTTTACCCCTCTCTATTCATTTATTTAAATATGGAAATTGTGCTGTTTGAAAAGCTGCTTGAACAGTGTGTTTTAAAAGTTGCAATACTTTGTCATATATTTAGTCATCAGAGCAATATGTGCAGATTCCATTGTGTGCACTAACAATAATACAGATGCATAGAATTCAAAATCAAGTGATATGGTATGCATGCGCAACACCTAATCTTAAGGAAATCTGTTTGGAAATTATCTATTATCTCAAGTTGCAGCTGTTGTTACATGTAAGGTGCCTTTTACCTGATAGTTCAAACTGAAGTACAATCAATCAACTAGAAAGCAAAAGCGCTCAGTTTTATCAGTATATTTTTTGCAAAAAGTGAATTAGTAGGCAGTGCAATTACAATATAACAAACCATCATTTTCTTATAGATCTATATAACGTATCAGTCACTTGATTTTTTTAGCAGAATAATCAGAGTGCTGGACTATGATTGGCAAGATAAGTCAGCATGGCTTAATTTAGCTAAATTTAAATTTGAAAGAACTGAATGGACAGCAGTTTATGCAGAAATAAATTTTAAAAAACCATTGCTCATAACACAAACAATTGCTAACTACAGATTACGGACAGAATGTAAACTAAGTGGCCTCATGACTGCCAATCATGGAGGCAGTGGATTTACTGAGTTTTCAAAAAATACTTGCAGTCTACCTAAGATTGCTTGTCAGGCCACATGTATCCCTGGGTCATATGTTATACAGGGCTGCCATCCAGCCTCAGTTCCAAGCATTCTGCCTTTTTGTGGTAGTTAAAATGAATGGGTGAGTGGTGATAAAATAGCTTCTTTATAGTTAGTTCCTATTGTGAGTATAGCACATGGCCTTGGAGGGTAAAGGGAAGATGTGTTACCTAGGCAACAATTAGAGAAATGAGATGAAATCAACAAGTAATTTATGAAAATGCCTCAAACAAGTTAAAAGTTAAATCTTATTTTGCTCTAGGCTATTCTTAACAATATTTATTCTGTACTCTTGTATCTTGTTACCTGAAACATTCTGGTCAAAGACTGTTTGCTTCATTTACAGTTTGCATCTTTTACCTGAAGCAGTTGCATTTTCTTTGAGAATTCTTTGTTTAGTTGTATGAGTTGTGTGTTTCAGCCAAATTAACCACGTCATATATATTTTACAAAACAATGTGTGAATGTTTATCTTGAAATCAAAATGGGATTTGATGTTTTAGATCTTCTTTCATAGTAGGTTTATTTCTTTTAATATTTGACTATTTCCCAAGCAGGGGAGACTAGATAGAATCCTCTATCGACATACCTCTATGTTATATAGCCAGGTACAGTAGTAGCATTTTAGAATTTATTGCAACCTTTGAATTTTAATTACCAACAAAACAACAGAGCTTTGCCCCTTTCACATACCAGATAGGAGAAAGATGTTAGGTAAAGCACATCCTACAGGAGGTAACAGAAACAAGCACACCATTCTGATGTAAAGAACCAGAATGATTCTGGGAGATGATACCTGAAATTTCTTGTGTTCTATCCTATGAGCTCACCTGTTAGCTATACTCAATTTTGAATATTTTTTCACCAAGGTACTGATAGTGGTAAAAAAATCCATGCTCTATAATTTAGAAATTTTGAGAAATAGATACAAATAATTATATTCTTTGCAGCAGTACAACGCTTGGACATTCAATTTAGTACTGCACTCAGGTCTAAGAGTAGCCAATCAAATGTGCCAAGCTTCTAGGAGAAAATGTTCAAGTAAGATCAGTTTATAATCATTATAAATCCTGCTTTATCTGAAATAATTTTAATTGAATGTATTTATAAAGATGCCTCCATTCATATTTCCTTTTCATTAAATTGAGGGAAGAGAGAAGGAATACTGTACATACAGATAACAGCAATTTAAAAGGAAGGATGTGCATTCAACATCCCAGCGAAATATTTGACGTTTACAGCAAGAGCAGACATCAGCGACAAGTATGCTGATAACAGTAACTATATTATTTACATTTTGAAGTAAATGTATATGAGACTGCATTATGAAACAAAATGTTAAAAAGTTGTGATATTTATATAGTTACTTACCAAGCATATCTAAATTATATTAAAATAACCAAAGTATATTTACAATCCCCAAGGCATGTCACAACCTTTGAGCACCCCTAATGTTTGCAAATTGCAAATTGAAAAATTTGACATGCCCTATAAAAACTGAGCCATATCATACCATTGGAATATGTAATCCAGTATTTTAAAGTAAGTTTAAGTAATTGTCTTTCAAAAACAACATCTTGATTTTGTATCATTAGGATGCCTAATGCCTACATAGAATCTGGAGTGTGGGAGGGTTATCTTGGGGTCAATTTTTGTAATTGCTACTGTATATCTTACTGAAGACAGAAGGCAATTCAAGAGTAAATAAAACATGTAAGATTGTGAAATCAATGTTCTTTCATCAACCCTAGACATTTTCAGAAGGACTAACTCAAAGTTACAAATGTGATCAGTAATGCAGTACTTCAGTTGAAAAGCAGTCTTTGTAATATCTACATTCAGACATAGATGTGCAATAAGTAGAGGCAAATTTCTCCAGAATTTTGATATGGAGAAACTATTTTGATGATAATGTTCATAATTCATATCAGATACTTCAGATACATGCCCAGTGACTAACTGCTTTTGTAAGAGATTGTGAAATTAGAGATTTCAAATAACCATTAGCCTACTTTTCAAATGTTTTGTGTGAAATACTAAATGTCATCATTTTACAAGAACTCAACATTCATGCCAAGCAATCACATTGAAAATAGCTTCTAATAAAATTTGTTATCACAAGAGGTGGCAAGATGTACTCAAAAGCAGCTTCTTTATTACAGGGTTTGAAGTATACATACATACCCCTCCAGTGCAAAATAGTCCCACAGCACTACTGACTCTCAGTTCCCCACCCTTTCCAAAACAATACCCACTACCTGGGGACAGCTATAATGACAAACAAAATCAAGCAAGCATTAAGAAATATGCACAATGTTTGATATTATCTCTATTCAAGAGCAATTGTACTTTTAACATTAGGAAACAAGCAAATCAAGAATCACCACCACATAAACACTCCCAGAATTTTCACTAACACATGCTCTAATTCGAATTTCACTGCTTACGAGCAATTGCATGTAGTTGCTGGGCTTGTATTTTTAAGCTTACAAGTATGAACTTCAAGAGGTTCAAAATATTAATTTCAATTGTAAGAATGATCCTCCTCCTTAAAATTGGATTTTAAGTCCAATTTTCTCTCTAAACACTTCCTCAATGTTCTTCTAAATATAGGCTTACCCAAGACCACTTTTCTTCAATACTTCTTATGTTGTATACTCAGAGGTAGCAAGCTACACAAAGGAAGCAGGCATGGAAGGTCTCCCTCCCCATCATCTGAGCTAATGTCTAAGAATCTAGCACAAACCTGAATGTGGGAGAAAAAGAGATCCATCCATTTATCCATTTCACAGCATATTGTTGCTGCCTATCGTATCAGCAAAACATAGAGGTGTAGAGAAAAAGAAATATTGGCATTTGTGGGAATCATGTAAATTCAAGTGCCAAAACAATTTCACAAATGCAATTAGATAGCTAACATATCTAATTGCATATTCCTACATAAGCACTAGCTAGGAAATACGGCACTTTATTTTTTTATTGGCAGATTTAAAAACAAATAAAATAAGCTTATTGAAAAAAAGGAGGCAGCTGGAGAGTGAGGAACAAAATTAAGAATACTGTTAACAAATAAAATATTTTGAGTGGAAGAAAAACTGCTATTAAAATCATTGCAATACTTTTAGGCTAAACTCTTCAAAGTTGATCAACCACTCCATTTTCAGACATTCTAACTGATTCAAGGTTAAACTCAAAGGATAATTCATATTAAAATACTCCTGCATATTCTACCACTACATCCCATACACTTTCTAATCTAAACAGATATCAAAACAGAGACGAATGTATTAGGTAATTACTAATGTAATTTAGGGCATGGGATATTAGATATGATGACTGCAGAGAGCATGAACCTTTGTCTTCCTAATAAAGAAAATCCATACTGGAAATTGTAACAGAAGTTGTGCATTTTCACTCACAATGCTACTGTTTCCAATTAACTATGCTTCACTAGATATTATGTTCCAATTAACTTTCACAAACAAATTTTAAGTAGCACTGTCATCTGACAAAGTAAGGCTATATAATGCTTTAGATTTGACTCTTTAAAGAGTGTTTCAGAGCACATAGGGGCAGGAACATGGCAGCTGTCTGCAGCTCTTTAAAGTAGCCCCATCTTTCCCACGATCCCGGTAGCTGTAGAGGACAGCCATGTGATCCCACAAAAAATGCAACTGCTTTAAAGAGTTACAGTTAGATGCTACATTTATGCTCCAAAGTTCCTTTACCAAATGATGTCTACCCCGGTGCACCACTCTATTAAGGGCTGGCATATAGCATACATAATGCAAAAGCCCATCTAATATTCATCTAATGAGAGTATTGGTATCTCATTTGAACTATTGGTCAGTATATAACTACAAATCCAGAATACTGCTTGCACTGTTCCAGCAAATGTCTAAATCAAAAAGTGCAAGTTCAACAAATTCTTGCAAATGTTGAGCCTCTTCTGAAACTGAAGGACCAGAAATGTATATATAAAAATAAAATACATGGCTAAGTAATACATTTTTTGGGAGAAAATACCTGATCTCCTGAATAACTGATGGCCGAACATAATTATTAAACCATTTTATAGGGAAATAATGATTTTCACATGATTTTATTGTCCCCGCCAGAAATTCTTAATTTCAGTTAAGTTTTGTAAATAAACAAACCAAAACAATCTGCATTTTAATGGTCAAATCCAGCAATCACTGAAGGATTAAGATGTTTAAAGTCCAATATGGTAACAACTTGCCTACTTAGAATGAACTGTATTTGAAAATTCTCTTTCTTGATGCATGTTCTGACAATGTGGGAACTTCTAGTGTAATTAGAAATGTGAAAAAGTGAGTTGATTAAATGCATTTTTGTTGTATTACTACAGTTTCTTGGCTTGTTTATTACAGAGTACCCTGAGATGCTGGGAAAGCTATGAATATAGTGCATTAAAAGGAGGTGTAATAGTGAGTTTTAGTAAACAGGAGGAAGTTTACCAATAATCCAGACAGTTTATACCCCAGGAGATGCATCTTCCATTTCCAGTTCAGAAGGCAAACATCAGCAACTCAGTGCAGTTGTATAAACAGCATCAATTCATCCCACATTAAACTACTTTCTTGGCACAATTTATTTTTCCTGACCCAAACAAACAAGAAATCACTATTAGAATATCATTAACAATATTCTATTCTAAAGTGTCAGTTTAACAGCCCTATAAAAACATTTTAGAGTTTTAAAAAAGTGTGCATGCTATAGATATTAAAACTGCAGTCACTCCATCAGGAGTCTCAGTTCTCTTTCAAACAGTTGTCTGTTTCCTAATCAGTTCAATGAGACACAAAACCTTTAGTTAAAGGCAATAGTTTGCTATCCTGGATAGTGTCACACGTATACTTAGTAAAATAAATTATTATTGTATTGTACGCTTCAAGACATTAGTCAAGCTCATTCAGCTAAATTTTATTTGTTAAAATGAAGGGCAATAAAGTGGCATAACATAATTTTTCATTTGTTCAAGATCAAGTTTAAGCCACTTTTTTCAACTGCACCTTTCAGCATGTACTGTGTATTGCTTTTGGTTTCAGTGATGCCATTTTAAGGAATACTATCCTATTAACAGAAAGTAGGGAATTAAAAAATAAGAAATATTATTGGTTCTATAGCAACTGTCCATTGAAGAAACTATACTAATTTATTTTTCATCAGGCTGCATGACTATTTCAGAATATTTTTAATGTAATTTAAGCATAAAAGGGGAAGGGGGAATTATCTACTAAATTGGAGTACTGCAGGTTTAATTTCACATCTTGGCTATACTGTGACAAAGAAGTAGTCACCAAATATAGCAACTAGGTCCTGTCTCAAGCCAGGGATGAACTAATGCCCCTCCCCAAATCTACCCAGATCCACCCCCTCCCACAGCCCTTTCCAAAAACAAGACAACACTATTGGCAAATCAAGACAGTATGAAACATCAACAGAAACAAAAATGCGATGTGTGCCAATGCATCAGGTTAACTATCCTATTAAATGACACAGATCCCCATATCAACAATTCTACTTGGGAACTAACTGTACCTTTGCTGCTTAAGAAATTAAGTCTACAATTCTGAGTGCTCCATGATACAATATTACAGACAAAGGAGACTGGACACTTGAATTTTTCCCTGGGAATTCTTTTCAGGGACAAAAAGTAACTGTCCCACCATGAGGTGACACTCAAAGTACAATCCAATGCTTTAGCACAAATTACAATATCCAGTTCAGTAAGATGTAAGGCATATGGACCAAAAAAAAAACACCAGCAGTATGCAACAATAAGATAAATCATTTTACACTATTAAAAGCATTAGTGCTTGATGTTCCAGTTCACATTTTCAAACTCATTTCGAATCCCTGATTCCTATTTACTGAAGTTGGAATTCATTAGGCTTCTGAACCCATATGCTTTTGAATGAATGGTGACCAATTCTTTGTGATTCTGTCCATTGTTTCATGACATACTGGTTGACACTATAGAAAGAATTGAGCACCAGGGATGCTTTACAAGTCTCTTTCAAGTCTCATTGTATTAAGTTTGGGTCAGGGAATAGGATGCAGGGAATGAAACTGGCCCAGCCACTAGCACTGTCATAAAGAATTTTTTTTAAAGAACAAGGCAGACAAGTTTATGAAGCCCTCTTTATAGAAGCAGCTTGTGTTTTTTTAAAAAAAATCTTGCAAAATCAGTGTTAGATTTCTCCCTCTAAAAAATGTTACGTGCAGATGTGGAGCAAGTGGCCACCACAGACCTCAACAGTACCTTACAGTACAAAATCTAAGACATAAAGAATTGATCTCACATTTGTAGCCTTTTTTACTGAAAAGATAAGAGATTTGGCTATGGTTGGAATAGTATATACAAGAACATTTCAGAAAACAAGGCATAGATGAAAGTAATAGCCTTGCTGTTCACATTGTCAATTTTTTTGTTAATAGGGAAGGGGCACTTCATGCACAAAATGTGTATTACAAAATACATATCCAAGAAAAAGCAAAAACAAAAAACCCCAAACCACCCACTTTGCACTATAATGCAACACTCAAACATTTGCTCTGCCAAAGGCTGCTGCACATGTCTTATTTACCAAAGAACACATGTGAAAGCGGCGAGAAGAGGGGAAGAAAGGAAATCCAAGTTTCAGTCTATGTTTCAAACTTTTCTGATAGGGTTATCTTCAGTCATCTGATGTCGGATAGTGTGCTCTCCTTCGAGAATGATGTGGTCACAACAGGAGTGCCGTTATTAGCCAAATAGCCTTGCCTTAAGGTTTCAAAGTATGAAGCCTGTACAGGTTTGTGATACTGCAGAACTTTTATGGCATCATCTATCTTAAACCATTCCCTTTTCCTTCCTGCAGATAAAGAAAGAGGGGGAAAGGTTAGATCACAACAACTGAAGTATTTACAATCCTCTCCATGTGCAAATGTTTCACAACAACCAAATGTATGTCAATTGTTACTACTAAATAATGAACACATTAAGTAAATTTTTCTTTTCAAAATGCAAAAAAACCTATTCAATTTTTCACAATAAAGGTATACTATTGCATAGAGCAAAATATCTTCAGGGTACTAATCAAATTAAATAAAAAATACTAAGCACCTCTAAGTTCTTAAACATTTATGAACTTCATTCTAAATGAGATTAAGGATATAGGGCCGTGATGGCGAACCGGTGGCACGCAGAGCCCTCTCTCTGGGCACGCACGCCGTTGTCCCAGCTCAGCCAGCTTGTCGGGTTTATGAGGCGCACATGCAGACCAGCCAGCTGGTCGTCGGGTTTCTGCCATGCACACGCGTGCACACATTCCCGTTCGGGCACTCTGTGCCTAAAAGGTTCGCCATCACTGATATAGGGCATAAAATACTTCAAAGACGACTTTGGCACAAGCAACCTAATTAATCAATCTCCTTAAAAATCAATTACAGGAAAAAATTGAGTGTTATTGTTTCACCTGTAAAGTTTATTGTACATACACTGAAGTACCGTAATTTACTATAATTAGTAGCTGAGAAGGAAACAATTTGGTTAACAAGTTTTCAATCAAGTAAAAAGACAGTGTTTATTTTCTAATGAATTTTTGCAGGCGTAAAAAATTAAATTACTATATGATTAAAAGGAGGTATGGAATAGAACAGAAAATAAAAACCTGAATCACACTAAGAACCTGTTATATTTCTGCAAATCGTAGATGGTTTAGTCGTTATTCAAGGCTATAAAGCACTGTAAAGCAGTATATAAGTCTAAGTGCTATTCCTATTGCGATATAAACATGGAAATTCTAAGATTAGGAAATAGCCATTCCCCCAAATCATGGATGCTATAAAGTAAGACTGTTGCCTTAAAATGCACATGTACTAGATACTATTTTATTATTTCTCTGTCTTTTGGAAACATAAGGCAATTTGTAAGAGACTAAACTCTTAAAATGACAGGTTTTGTCTTAACCTATTTTTATCCTAATACTTAGAAGGTTACGGTCAAATAAAAAATAAGAACTAGAAGGTTTTTATTTACATATTGTTTGCATATTGTTCAGCATACTGCAAGAGTGTTTGGTTAACTCTAGGTTAGAAGTGCACAACTGATTCTGAAAAAAGGATCTGATTATGTACTATCAAGTTTTGAAAAATACTTATTTTCAAGATGTGAATATTTATGTGCTATTTTTATGAAAATATATGCAACAAAATATAATAAACTTTTAATAAACAACTGCAAAAAATCTTCCAAATAAGATTTTTATTTTTTAACTCACATTTTTTAACTCACATTTTATAAACATTAATCTAAATAGGGGGATTCAACTATTATCCTCCTAAAAAGAATCAGGGACACAAATGAATTTGTTTGCTTACCGATATTCACAGAATCCTCCCAATCTTCCAATACTTCTGTGACAATAAGTACGTAAACGTATGTTCTGTGTTTCCTGTCTTGGTTCTGAAAGAATGATAAACAAGGTTAATTTGAAGAAATATAACCACTACAACAACCTTAGCATTGAGTTGAAACAATACTTACAATATGTCTCATCAACAGCAATGCTCAATTATGACTTGATTTCTTAATCGAGATTCAGATACTACTAGGTTAAAACATATATAAAACTTCAAGCATTTTTGTCCTACAAGTGTTACAACACTTTGAAGAGGGTTCAAATCAGAGAAAATTTATCTGTCTCCAAACCTTAAATCACATATAAAAATATTTTATCAATTCTGTTGATATTTGTACTTACCTCAAAAATTCCTACTAATCTTCCTAATGTCCCTTTCACTCCAGCCTATGATATATTCAAAGAAAAGAAAAAAGCATTTAATGTAAGTCATAGCTCAAATTATTTTATTTTATTTTATTTTGATCATTGATAACATTTTATTTCTATTTTTTTAAAATATTTTTATTCAATTTTCTTTACTAAGAAACACGTCAAAAACACACAACAAAGAAAGAGAGAAAAAACATACAATTCATATAAACAATTTTTTTAATGAATCTCAAATTATTTTAAAAGTCAGTTATAATTTAAATTATTTATTTTACAAACTTTTAAGAATTATATATAATTCCATGATATGATTTACACTGTACAATGATGAAAGTTTGTGAACTTTTAGAAATTTTCTTTGTCAATATTGTGACCTACAATGTGATTTCCTCCGAGACAAAAAACAGCTCTAATATGCAGATATCTGTGTGAATATGGACTGTGATCACTTTGAACAAGCTAGTAATTCTCATGGTGGCCATGAATTCACAAGCTGTTTCTTCCCTCCCCAGGGATTTAAATTGAAATGTTGCTTGAACTGAAATCTAAAGAAATCTAATACCAACTTGTGAAAAGATTGAGCAGACAGGTGTGAAACTGTAGAGTTTGAAAGGTCAGTAAAGTAGCATCGTCTGTAACATCTTAGCTTGTTTCTCATGTGCAAGCTCACAAAAAAACACCTCGTATGGGTGAAACAATGCCTCTGGACATCTTCAAAGTCACAATAACAATCTCACCTCACCAACCCTCTTAAGGCTACACCTGAATACTTGGATGAGAAAATAGACCTGGCATATATTATAAAGATCTGAACAGATGAAAAGAGGAATGTTCGTCTTTCAGAAATCCACCACATTTCTGAAAGGCGAACACTCCTCTTTTCATCTGTTCAGATCTTTATAATATATGCCAGGTCTATTTTCTCATCCATGTTCGAACCAGGAATTACAGGTTTCTCACAGGTATACCTCAGGGGTGAAATCTAATTTTTTTTTGCTACCAAT
>JANHFK010006325.1:31880-43876 GCA_036250565.1 Sibynophis collaris
GGCCCTCTCTGTGGGAGCGCACCGGTCGGTGGGAGGGATCTGGTGGCAGGATGCAATCCCGCAGATTCATGCTGGTCTCTTATACCAAAACTACAAACCATCGCTAATGTCTGATTAGCTGGGATTAACCTTCAGTCTGCCTCGCCATCAAAATGACATGAAGTAGAAACTTCAAGAAATGGATGAGGATGGGCAGTTAATTCAAGCTATATCGGCTTCTGTTTTTTCAACGTATTTGCTGGGGAAACCACCATTCAGCTTTATATCATTTTTCTTGTTTATTATTTCAGTTTGTATTCATTGATGCTGTATTTTATGGATAAAGCTCATTCAAACGTTTTTAAATTAGTTCTAGTGCTATGCTAAAATGGCTGAGTTTTTTGGAGTGTGGTATTTTGGGAACCATTTTTCTCCAATGAAATAGAAAAGCAACTTCTTTCTTCTTCCAAAGTAGCTTAAACTTTAGATAACATTATTATGGGAGATGTATAGAGTTTTGCACCCATCTTAGCTGTGAAATGACTACCGGTAAATGGTGTGTGTGAATGTATAAGCATTTAGAGAGGCTTCAGAGAAATAAAAGACACAATCACAATCTCATTGCGAAAACACTTCACAGAAAGGAAGTACACTAAGCAGAAAACCACAATAAAAAATAAAGCACTGAGAAAGAATAGAAAAATAAAGAGCTGTTTATCAGGGAGAGATAATATTCTGGAAACTGAAAGACAGATAACAGGGAACAGTCTCCATTACTTACCTGATTTGCATGTCCTTCACGGTAGCAAAGGATTTGTGCAATCCTTCAACAAACCTAGGAAAATAAAGTTGGGTACTGAGAAAGAATTATGATTACTTATCATAGAAATTTATCCATCCAAAAAGAATAAACAGAATTTTCAATAACTACCCATACAACATTAATGTGTATACAAAAAAACCCCAAAAAAACCCCAACAACAACAACCCGTGAACTACTCCAAAAATTAGTATGTTATTAAAATAACATCTCTATTCTGTACAATAATGCCTGGCTACCAACATCTAGGGCAGTGATGATGAACATATGGCACGGGTGCCACAGGTGGCATGCAGAGCCATATTGGTGGGCACACGAGCATTGCCTTAGCTCAGCTGCTGCATGCATGCATACACCAGCCAGCTGATTTTTGGGCCTTCCGGGCCTACTGGAAGTCAGGAAACAGGCTGTTTCCGGCCTCAGGAGGCCTCCAGGGGGGTGGGAAGGCCCGTTTTTCACTCTCCCCAGACTCCAGAGGCTTTCTGGAGCCTGGAGAGGGTGAAAAGGGCCTTCTCCACCACCCCCGAGGCCCTCCAGAGGCCAGAAATGGCTGGAGGTGGGGCACATTGAATTATGGGTGTGGGCACGGCCCACCCACGATCCTCCCGCTTTTGGCACGTGACGGCAAAAAGGTTAGCCATCACTGATCTAGGGAGTCCCAAACGGGATACAATTGATCACATTGAGCCTGCTGATGATTAATGTAACTAAAAACACCATGCAAGATATTCACTGTATAAAAATAGAGACATTCTCCCCTCCCGGATATGTGTGTGTGTGTGTGTGTATGAAAAACTCTATACAGGAGGACATGACATAATGTAATACCCGTATCTCTCCGTTCTGAGTGGTTAAAGGAATATGGGCTCTAAATACCAATTTGACAGATTACGGAAACACAACATGAACTTTTAAGCAAACATATTTGTATTTCCAATAAGAACAGGCAAAGTTGAGTTGAATTGTTTTTTTCCAATTTTGTTATCCTCTTGAGAAAAAGGACATGACAGGAATGTCTGAAGAGGTCTCTTTCCAGTAGCCAGCTATTGTTAGATCTCTACAGGTTGCTGCTGCTGTGAAAGCCAAGCTGCTTGCTTGCTCTTCTGCGTCAAGACCTTGTCACGCTTTTTGGAATTTCCCCAGTAATTTCATTTTTCTTCTAAACCCAGTTGAGTTGTGGTTCAACTTGTCAGTAAGGAATATTGGTCTTGCCTGAGAATTTGGGACATTTGTTTTGTTTACTGTAACAAAGCTGAGTGAAGGAAACTTGATTTACAGAATGAAACTGTTGTATGAGAGGACTTATCCTTGTCAAGACATTTAGCAGAAGATTTTGTGGGGTAGGATAGAAAAGTGTCTGTTTCTACGGGAAAGCAGCAGCATTTTCTGTAGTTTGGGTAGTAGCTATATTATATACAAGGCTGAGTTATGCTCATTTCCTCTTCAGTATTTGCAAAAGAAGAAAGTGAAGTTCATAGTGTACTCTAAGTGAGTTTTCAGTATCTGAAGCTGATTAATTATTAAAACATACGCATGTTTCTGAGAAATTACAAACAGAAATGTTTGCAGCATGAATGTATTAGAGCAGCATTTCTGAAAACCTGCAGCGACGGATGAACTGAATTTTTCTGGAGGGTAGGGGGCAGCCTGAAATAAATATCAGAGAGCTGAATGCATTCTATGGAATCCAAATTTAAATTATGACCAGACTGATAATTTTGTCAGGCTTTTCCATAAGTCTTTCCCATGGAGAGACAGACAATGAGGAATTGACCCATCAGGTTCCCTCCTCCCCCAATGAGTTGTAGGAGAAAGAATGACATTTTCATGGTATATTTTCATAATTTTTAATATATATTTGGCAGGAACAGTTATTCTGTTCCTTTTGACTTTAAGACATTGTAAAACGGCTGACTGCTCTTTGTTCTTGTTTTAACTACCATGTCTACTTACAGTTTTGTTTCAATTGCTGTGTCACAATCTCCCACAGTGTTTGGAAAAGTGACTAGAACATATCTTTCCAATTATTTTCCAAGAAGAATGTCCTAGGAACTTTTTAAAGATTGGCGCTAACACGAATAATACATAATTGAATGAAAAGATAAAGCATGAATAAGAATGAAAAATATATATATCAGAAATCAACAGCAGAGTATTTTTTTAATAAGGTGAGCTTAGATCAGAACTGCCATTCACTGAAAGCTTTTCTGAAGAGAATGCTTTGAGCTTCTGCCAAAATACCTCTATATAGATAGGAAAAAAGTTTCATAGCCTAGGCACTATTGCTGAAAAGCCTTGCCTAATTCTGTATAGAAGATAAATTGTCACCATGTGTGGTATCTCATTGTGAAAAGAAATAGTCCTTCAGATAACTGGGCTCAGCTGGTTTTAAAAAAGGACACCCAGCATAGAACCTTATACCCATAATTAATAGAGAGCAATGCCTCATTTTTATTTATTTATTTATTTTATGGCTTTTAAAATAATAAACAGAAAATGGAAAGGGAAAAGAACAAAGTACTAAATAATTATAATGCAAATATATTCTTTAAAAAACCATATAAAAATGCTTTTTAAAAGAATGAAGAGGGGAGGGGAAAAAGGATAATATAAATTAACTGTCATGCCTCCTTAGAGGATTTCTCATTGGAAGAGAGTACAGAGGATAAATCATAGGTTCAGGAGGTCCATAAACATATGTGGACAATATAGCAGAAGATGATCTTGTGGAGGTTTCCCTTCAAGTACTAGAAACTGAAGGCTCTTCAACATGAAGTCTGTGAGCATAGTCTACACTTAAAGAGAGATCTGGCAGAACTTGTGATCATTTGGTTGGTGCATAAGTACATGCAATTGCATCAGTGAATGATCGAGATAAAGCAGAGGTGAGAAACTATGGCAACTTTATAATCTGGGGACTGCAACTCCCAGAATTCCTGAGGTAGCTATGCTGGGAATTGAAGTCTATGGATTGTAAATTTGCCACAATTGCCCACCCCAATATAAAGAGATTTTGGAGGCATTTTCATTCTGTAAAAAAATCTGAAGTTTCTGTTTGTTGTTCAGCTTCTCTCTTACTTGTTACCCAAGGGTCTGGAATCTGTCTTTTTCAAATTATTCATCCTGTAGACCATTCCTAATGATTCCTGAAATCTATCATTTAGGATGCTGGTCTTTCTCACAATCCCGCTTTTCTTTCATATCTAATTGCTACCTTTGAGCCATAAAAAAAAGGAATCTGTTGTAACTGATGCAGATCTGTCAGCCATCTTCCCATTTTTGAGGACAGCCTTACACAGATTACATTATAAAGTTTAATATGCATAAGCAGGATTGGGCAGGTCAGCTTTTTCCAGGATGCCACACCTGGTGCAGTGTCAGGAAAGACATTAGTTGCCACAGCTCTGATTATCTAAATTAATCTCAAACTCATTTAGTAAGCATGTAACCTCATTCAACACATGCAAAGAAGTATTTCCCCAAATCAGCTATTTCTCTTAGAAATACTATTTCCACCCATTCTTGACAGAACTGCCACTTAATATCAGTTCATATAATAAACTATGGTATATTTCTCAAAAGCTTAGCTGAGATGGGAATTGAAGATGATATTTTATCATGTTTCTAACCATATTTGGTGAAATATTCTCAAAAGGGGAATACTAAAGGCCTATTACTTAACTTTTTGATCTTTAGTAGATCAAATTTGTAGCACAAGAATTGCTCCGTCTCTTGTAACTTGTATCATTGGTATCCATAAGGCTGCATTAGCCTTACCTAGATAGAATAAATGAGGATCTGAGTCTCAAACTTTTTGGGGAACGAGAACAATCCAACCCTCGTTAGGAATATAACTCATTGGAGGTTTTTAAGAAGAGATTGGACAACAATTTGTCTAAAATGGTATAGGGCAGCGATTGCTAACTTTTTGCCTTCGCGTGCCAAAAGTGTGGAGAGCGCAGGGGGGTCATGCACATATGTGCCCACACCCATAATTCAATTTCCCCTGCACCCCGACTCCCTGCACACAACCCCCCGCACTTCCCCACTTTTGGCACGTGATGGCACAGTGGGCCCGGTAAGCCAGTTTTTGATCTACCAAAGATCAAAAGGCTAAGTAATAGGCCTTTAGTATTCCCCTTTTGAGAGGCTTTCTAGGAGTCTGGGGAGGGTGAAAACAGCCTCCCCCCCCGGAGGCTGGAAACAGCCCATTTCCCGACTTCCGGTGGGCCCAAAAGGCCTGAAAATCAGCTAGCCGGTGCACGCATGCGCACTGGAGATGAGCTAGGGCAATGCTTGCATGCCCACAGATATGATTCCACGTGCCACCTCTGGCACGCGTGCCATAGGTTTGCCATCATAGGTATAGCGTCTCCTGCTTGAGCAAGGGCTTGGATTAAAAGATTTCTAAGGTCTCTTCCAACTCAATTATTCTGTTATCATAAAGGATAAGGTTTTTTTCCCCTCAAGAGCAAGGTTGATTGTACGTGTTACACTTTTTAAGGTCAACTGCTATGGTTAGTAATGCCTTTGTCTAGTATACTAGCTTTTCTTTGATATATAATAGTCTGCTTTATATATTATATAAACTGTATCTCCTGGGATATGGATGGGTTCCGTTTCCCCCCCACCCCCAGCTGTTGTTGAGAAAAGCTGTAGCTCTTCATCTAGGCCTTCGGCAATGGAGAGTGAGACCCTTCACTTCAATCCACGTGGTCTGTCACACTTGTCATCTTTTACTTATTATTGGTTTTATTGTAATCTCTTTGATTGTTGTGAGCCATTCAGTCTCATTGGGCGTTGGGTGTCATACACGTTAGCTCTGCAAATTGATATTGTTGTTGTGTAATTACTTTTTCGTATTACAATAACACACCCTGCCTGAGACTTCTCTTGAGAAACATTCATAAAATTACCTAGTATAAATATGGCAACCATTCTTTTGTCTAAAATGTGTTTTGTGAATCATATAACACCGGTCAATGTTGACAACTATATTGGTTTCCCACTGGCTTCCAGGGCCAATGCAATACCCATTTCATACTTATAAATCTAAAAGTTTGGGATTGGTAATGAGAAAGATTGTGTCTTTCTGCCCATATTTGTTACTAAAGGTCTTATTATATGCCATAGCATCCATAGAAGTTAGGTTGGTAAGCATAGAATAAAGGCTTTTCTATAATATGACCCAAATAATGGAACTTAGACTCCCATTTATTATTGTACACTTGCAGAGGAAGCTTATGCCCAAAATGTAATTTGGTTTATTTTAATGTTACTTTCTGATTGTATTGTGATAAATACACTCACCCCTGTATCTCATATTGTTATATTTTTGGTTTAACTTTTCTTTCATCTGGATGTTTTGCCTTTGAGCAACTGGTGGGGCAGAGGGATGATTTAGAGAAATGTCAAATACCGGTACATTTTATTCTCTCATCCCACATTTAGATCTCTACTGATTATCTATTTCTGACCCTTTCCTAGAAATTTCCTAGAATCCAATTGAAGGTCAGGATGGTGGGGGGGATGTTTGGTGATGTGTTTGCAGACATCGTGCCTGTTTTCCTGATATGCTTTGTCCTGTCCACATAGTCTCTGAATTCCTAAAAAGGGGAAGAAAAGTGATATGTCTCTATGTGTATCTATCAGCTGTGGATAATAATATTTCATTGCTTCTAATCTACAAGCATTTTTGTCACAAGTTACATATTAACTTTTAAAGTTAAAGTTAAAAAATCTTCTTTGTATTTGCAGCATTTGACCCACTGGAACAGCAGGTCAAAGAGACCCTTATTGTTTCCCTATGAAAATGAGATCTCATTCATAGACCCAACCAAACACAGATTTGAATTACCACATGACTGATGTACTATGATGTTTTGGAAAGTTAATTTGGAGGAAGTTATTGTGGCTCTTCCTTGTCTAAAATTTCTCTGTTCTTAGGCTTGGCAAGATAGGGCTGCTTTTCTTTTTGAGAAGTTCTACACAAAAGAAAACAATGTGTAGTTCACAGTCAAGGTTGTGTTGACCCTTATTGGATGTATATATCAGATAAGGAAGCTGTACAGTACCTTCCAAGTGTATTCCTCCGGCCATCAATCTAATAAGTTTGTGTGTATTTTATTCTCTTCCTGCCCTAGATAATATTTGCCAGTACACAAAAAGCTAATAAGAAACAGCATGCATTTGTTTTCACTAATTTTCTTTCACTTTAAGATGTTTTTAATTTTGAACTACTCTGATTCAAGCTACACCAGTAGCTTTTTAAAGCAGTCCTATTCTCTAGCTAAGATTAAACTGTGTAATGTAAATAGTGTTTAATTTTAATAGCTTGGGCCTTGACCTAGATTTTTTTTAGAGAAAAAGTGCCCCAAGAAAAGAATTGTAATAACGGCCCCTAGCTCTACAATCATGAAGTATATGCTGTAGATAATAAAATAAATAAATAAGTCATCCTAGACTCTATCACATAACATATACTTTAAAAAAGCAGAAATAGAACGTGTAAAATTTTTAACAAAATAGTAGGAATATAAAGGTTGATATTTTATTTAGATGTTTAAGATGGGATAGATAACAATGAATGAAAACAAAATACTCCAAATTCAACAATGGATTTATTGTTTTCTATTTCTTCCTGATCCAGTATTAGTATTTTCCCAATAACATCATTCACTGATTGGGTAGCTTATAAGTGTTGTATCATAGGATAGTCTAATATTCTCCCTGGAAGGTTTGCATGGAATATAAATCTTTGTGGACATTTTAAAGTATTACAATCAAATTCTAAATGCTCATTCCAGTTATTCTGCCCAGTTATACAGTTTGAAAGAACTTATATTTGCAACACTACACCTTTTTATATTTATGACTTATTTATGTATTTATTTACAGTACACCCCATCTTTATTTTAACAAATAACTTAAGGCATTGAGCATATCCAACACATCCTCCTCCTATTTTGTCTCATAATACCTAATTATGAATCTTGAATGAAAGACTAAGGATGTCTTCCAGGTATCAATACATTCACAATGTAATGCTCATTTTATAATTTCTAATTGTCAATATCTATATAAATAATGAATTAGACTTTTACTTTAATAAAACACTATCTGAAGGTAAGTGACATGCTCCCTTAGCTTAGCAGTTTGAATTTAAGAAGATTAGCAGTTTAAGTCATGTCTGGAGTTCACCACATGTTTATCATTATAAGGGAACTTTTATCTTGAGTTAAAGACTAGTATTATAGATTTCCTATATTCTAGCAACATATAGCTATTATTTCCCCCCAGTAAAATTTGCCTGAATGTTAAGGGTGCAGCATGAATGCAAATATCCTAAGGTTGCGTTAATGATTGAATGAAATAAAAATCCCATTTTTTGTCTCATCCACTTTTACTTTTGAATTCTGAAAAAAAATTGTTTCAAAATTCCTGAAACATTCCTTTTATTTTAACTCCCTACTGGCTGTTAATAGACCTTCATGCTTACCTTCCACTCCATGTATTCATAATTGAAAATATTTTCAAAGCTTGTTAAATGCAATTTTAACATATAGTAAGAATATTCTTCTTTAATCGTGTCATCTCCAAATGACTGTTACCCTTTGTTTTTCCACTGTTGCAACATTAGTATATCACCCGATGAACTTCACTGTACTGTATTTATTTTAAGATAAACTAAAAACCTGTGGAAAAGGTATTTCAATCGTTTACCCATTAATATGGCAGCCTTCTCCACCTTCATATTTTCATTGTATACAGGGACTGCAACTCAAAGAATTTTCAACTAGCATGGTTGGAAAAACTGTCAGACAATACAGGTTTGATTAAGAAGTATAATAGAATGAGTGCCTTACAGTACAGTGCACACAAAGGTTACAAATCCCAAAGATTAGAAGTTCAGATAGGGACGTTAAGGGAAATTAAGCCTTCATTTCCCTTCCTTAAAAAAATAAGTATATTGATTGCTTTACAAAAATTACTTTTGAATTTGAGGCTTGGAGGTTTCTAAAGTAATACAGGAAGCTGTTTTGCAATACTAGAAAAATATACAGTAATTAAAAAAGAGATCATGAGATTTAAGAAACTTGCTGGCCAACTTGTTAATGAAAAGGAACACTTCCCACACTTAAACACCTGTTGCTATAATCACTTCAAGAATGTCGTTCCTAATATCATGCTTCCTTGTCATGTAGGACCAAGTTGGATCTAGGTTTGAAGCTGGTAAATTGTGAAACTGTGTCCAATTTCTTTTTAGATCATTAGTAAATGTGTTTTCTTTACTTCCTTTCAATTGTTTCTAGTTCATGGTCATTATCTGGACAAGTTCCTGCAGTATTCTTAGCAAGGGTTTTGGGTTTTTTTGAAGTAGTTTGCCATTGCCTCCTTCCTAGGGCTAAGAGAAAGTGACTGGCTTATGGTCACCCAGTTGGCTTTGTGCTCAAGGTGAGACTAGAACTCCAGTCCCCTAGTATCTAGTGTGACACTTTCACCACTACATTAAAATGGCTCCTGATAAGTTTTAAAGTTAGGCGTTTCCATTTTTTAAAAGGACATTCCAGAAGAAGATAGTACAATCTATATTGCTGGCTTGTTCCAGGTTCATGCTGAGTCAAAACCATTTTTTATGCATATATCTATATTTATCTGTATCTATCTCTCTGTCATCGCGCTCTCTCTTTCTCTTAATATGACTGCCTATCTCCAACAATGACTCTGAGGAGTGTACAAGCCATTAAAACAACAAAAGCTGCAAACAGTGAGCCAGGTTTTCAAGCAGCATTGCAAAAATTAACCCCCAAACTTGTACTTTTCCAGCTTTCTTCATTTAGATATATCAATCTATCCTAAACTTTTTAGATAGGTCTCAGATAGGATATTCCATTGCTTTAAAAAAGAAAATTATGTAACATTTAAGGTTTAATTATTGCATTTGACAAAAATAGGAAGCAATCATATACAGAATAAAATTATTTGTCTACAAACTCAGCACAGTCCATACCAGTTGCAAGTGGCTTTCAGAAATAAGAGTCACTTTGCATATTTACATGGAGAATTGAACTAAGTGATGTTTTCATGCAAAGCATGTCTTCTGTAAGTGCTTTTAATAATGTGCATTGAGGAAGAAAGAAAAGATCAGCATAATTTTTGCCTAAAAACATATAATGGTTTGTTTACTTTTATCCTAATGAAAATATCAGAATTGTACATACAAAAAGAAAAAAAAATATGCTGCCCTGGAGAAATCTGGGCTTTATTGGAAGTACATCAAGATTCTTCCAAAATTATCCGATGCGCATTGGGCTACTTCCACTATTTTGGGAATAGATACAGAAGGGTATGTGTGGGTTTTCCGGATACAGATAATTAAAATTTCAGATTTCCCCTCAGTTCTCCATAAAAGGAAAATGCCAGGCATAGAGAGAGGTACATTTTTGTAATCTAAGTTTCAACTAGAAAATAATTGGTACAATAAAAATTTCACCAGAATGTTCTTTTCTCATGCTGCTTCACAAAGGCAGACATGAAAGCAAAAAATTTGGTGATATGTTTTGTTTGACTATATGTCTGTGCAGAACGAAGGCTCAGGGCTCCAAGAATAAAATGAGAGCTATCGCTAACTGGGAGGCATCTGAACTATTGTTATTTAGTTAGTGGGTGGATGCTGATCCCATTATTTTTATCCTACTCCTCCCTTCAATATATATTCACCTCAAAGTAGGCATATGTGCATATACCCACATGCACAAGTATGCACGAAGCCCTATGCACAGCCCTATGCATAGCAGCAAGTAAATAGGAAAATGTAGCCGCCTGCAGTCTGAACCAAATACCTTACAAATTGCTACCAGTGAGTCTCAGCCTGGACAGGGATCAGTTAAGGCAATTTAGAGTAAAGCCAGCATGAGCACATAATAGAAGTGCCTTAAATAGAAAAGTCAGAAGGCAAGATGAAACAAATTATCTGTATCCCTTTCAGTTGGGATTCAGACCTTGATATGGGATGGAAACAACACTAGTCACACTTTTGGATCAACTCTGACGAGTGGAATTGGGCATTGGTCCTTGCTCTACTTGACTTCTCTGAGGTTTTCAGTATTGGGATTGGGTCAGAGGATTGGAGGCTGGGCAACACAGTCTTCTGCTGGTTGACTTCCTTTCTCCAGGATTAAGTCCAGTCAGTGGTAACTAGGGAGTTGAGATCCTGCCTCAGCCCACACTAGGTGGGATGCCACACAGTTTAATGCTCTCTTGTCTTCTATTCAACATCTATATGAGGCCATACATTGATGTGACTCATTTATATAGCTCTGCCTGTGGCAAATTAAGCAATGCCCAGAACATCTTATCTTGTAGACTGTGACAGTCTGGATGAGGAATAACAGGCTTCATTGAACCCTGGCAAGACTAAGAGGCTTTGGATTCTGGGACTTGCCAATTCTAGGATTATATCATCTTTAGCACTGGATGAGGTTGCACTACTCCAAATGGACCAAGTGCATAATCTGGGGGGTCATCTGGACTCATGACTCCTTCTCAAAGAGCAGGTGGCAAGTGTGCCTAGGAGGACCTTTGCACAGCTTTGTGTTATGTGCCAGTTTCACTCATTCCTAGATTCAGGGACTCATTCAGGGATTCATTCATGCCCTAGTCACCTCCCAATTGGACTATGTACTGTAATGTGCTGTGCACTGGGTCCCGGTGAAATCTTCAGATGGCTCCATTACTGTAGTTAACATTCACTCTCTCTAATGTCTTGTGGATTATTTTTTTTTAGATTTTAATAATGACTGTTTTTATATAGTTATTGTTTTAATTAATTGTTGTATGCGTCCCAGAATGGATAAATAGACAGACAGACAGACAGACCATCCAGTGCGAGACTCCTTCCATTTCTGCCCTGTCTATGTGAAACATGCTCTTGTTCTATGCCTATATTGGTGCAAGTTTCTCTTCCCTCCCCTTTCTTAAGTTACACCTTTTTACATCTTAAAATGAATTAACATTTCTTTAAATGTTTAAAATTTTAAAAAATGGATGAACATTTCTTCCTTGAAGTTTTCATGGACCCACAAAGCAGGGGTGAAATCCAACAGGTTCTGACAGGTTCTGGAGAACCGGTAGCAGAAATTTTGAGTAGTTCAGTGAACCATCAAATACCACCTCTGGCTGGCCCCAGAGTGGGGTG
>JANHFK010006325.1:50774-64407 GCA_036250565.1 Sibynophis collaris
AAACCATACCTGAATAAGCCTATAACTTTGCTCAATACTGAATGCAGTTCACTGCATGTGCTCTTGTCTGTGGGAAGAAACAGACAGCATTAGACTACCTTATATTGTCTGAAATTATTTTAATTCTGCTCCTGATTGTGAAAAAGCAGTTTGCCACACAAAAATTAACTCTTTATAAAAGAAAAGCTTAAAATAAGGAATATAAATATCAAAAAACTAATCCATTTTGTATTCTCACAGCAGCTGTCTTATGTTGCAACCCAATGATCAGAACAGTGTGATGCTTAGAAAAATCATGGAAAAGGAAAGGTGATTGGCTATCTTCAAGCATAGGTTGAAAGCAACATGAAAAAGGTCACCAAATGCCTGTTATGTAACTTAATCGTATAAATGTTAAAACTTTGTTTTTTCAGTAGAATCTGGCAATGTGTTGTTGCATTTAATTAGATGGTGCAGTGCATTTGTCTATGATTCCTCCTCCTCCCCCAAAGCCATATTAGTTCTAATAAGGAACTCTCTTTTGAGAGCTATTTAGTTTCCATCTTATGAAAGGTCATATGCCATGTCAGTTTGCAATCTGGATTACATCAAAATCATGCTGCAAATCAAAATGTTCTCTCCTGTTTGGTACAGAAAATTCATCTTTCCTACTTAAATTGGCTGAGGTTAGTTGTCTTACATTTTTAAACCCTAAAACGCTACATAAGGCTACTGTTGCCGTAGATTCAAATCATGCACACAGGTACTAATAACCACATTTGATGGGCCCCTTCATAGCTTTCCCTGCAATTTGCACAGGCATTAGGAAATGAGCTTGCTTGGCATCCAAGAAGGCCAGTTACAATTTCAAGTACCAGAAAAGCCCTATCTTTGTTCACTTAATTAATTATTGAAAGCAAAACTAGCTGCTGAGAAGAGTAAGCCAGTTACACTAAAAGGTAAGGGAGAAAGATGGATTTCTCTGCATTGCCGAATAACAACAACCCTGATAAATTCCTTCAGCTAGAAGTGAAGTCCTTAGCAAAAACATCAGCCTTCTTACAAACCTGGTTGGCAAATTTTCCAGAACCTTTTCCTGAAGAACAGAAGTGGCACAATCGAGTCTATTCACAGGTAAAGTAGCTTAAGTTCCAGACTTGGTTCCTATTTGACATAATGAGGCACTGTAGTCATGGAAGCAGAGTTTCCAAACTTTTGGCAATTATTGTGCACGCTTCTTTTGCTTTTGGGCTTTTGACAAGAGTTCAGTAAGAGAATATATGCAAGACAATAGTGTTGCACAACATTTTATATTTAATTTAAGGGAAACAACTAAAAGTGAGTTCCTCAGTTGCTACAAAATAATCATCTCTCTTCCTCCTTCATTTCCCCCCTGCCAGGGTTATTATTTTGGGTGAAGAAGTATTTTAAATTAGTAACGGTAACACGATAGGAAAGAAAGTCAGGCCAAAGCAGAGAGTTTTGTGGTGATGGTATCGTTTAGCTGTCTTACTTGAATTGTGTGGATCCTGAACCCAGGGGAAGAATCCTGCTTTATGTGTCCCGAACCCATAACGCTCAGGTTTGTAGCCACTATTGTGATCTTTTGTTATTTCAGTACTTGGCACACTGTTGAATCTTGTACATAAAGCAGATGAACAAGATTTCCTGCTCTGTGCTAAGGGCCATCAAAAACAACTTAAGCATTTTCTTACAATAAAAGATCCTCATATACGCATTGGAAGCTAAACTTTCCACTTAAGTACGTTGGCATCTTGTCTTTACTTGCCATATTTTCATGGATCTTATCCAGCAGCACAGGCACAGGTTCTATTCTTTTGACTTAAGCCGACTTTTTTAAAGACATGGACAAATAGCTGGCTGTTATTTTTTTATGGAATCTTGAATAAAAAAGAATCCAGAGTTATTTGTTTGCTTGTTTTTACTCCAGCAATCCAGCTACTGTCCGATTTTTTTTTTCAGTATCCCATAATGCCTAATACTGTAATTGTAATTTGTTGCTATATTTTATATCAAGATGCAGACTTAATTATTTCTTTTTTGTCTATTTTTCCTGTCATAATACCTCCCATCTACCTTTTGTAATATCTTGTCTGATGGACAGTTCTTGAAGGTTTGCATATTGTTCATGAACTTAAGTTGGCCTATTAAAATATGAAATAAAATAAAATATAAAATAATTAAAAAATGAAATGAACAAAGAATACTAAGCACCCCTACTATACATATATATCAGCCCAATAAAATAGACCAGATTAAAAAACCAATGCTATTTAGGTTACTACTTTTATTGTAACAGTTATAGTTAGTGAATCTTATAAATCTGAAGGTACTTCCACCACCCTCACTTTATCTTTATGTGAACTAGGGGATGACTTGTCTAAAATATTTTTTTCCAAGTTATTTTCTTGGCCTGTACTCAAGCCCCATTTATCTGACCATTGTTTTGGTACTGGCTCTCCCTCTTTTCCGTCAAGGTCATTCCCCTGCCTTCTACAAAATATAATTTAAAATAGAAAGATGTCCCAGAATGGACTGTCAAAACTATACATATATATCTCAATAATGGGATTCATTGATGAATGCCATTTACTTCAAGGATTTACTTCAAAATAAATAAGCTTGGAATTTTAGCCTAAATTATTTTAAAGTACTTTTACTATTAAAAATAGAACTAATAATATTGCAAGTTCTGGTATTAAACATGATGTATGCCATGTGTAGGACGAATGATCAAGGATGAACCATATGCTGGTTTAAGGACAAATGAGGTTAAGGATTCATTACTACCAGTGTGTTTTGTATGGAGAAGGATATGAATAATGACCTGGGTTCTGGGGCTCATTAAATCTTGAGGGTAAGCTAGAATTTCTGCCTATGAATTTGTTTTTGAAAAAAAAGTTGTTTCTTAGAACTCAGTGCCTCATATAAATTGCATATGTGAGGCTATCAGGATGTCACAAACACTTCATTCAGATTAATATATCCATGTGTGCTTATTTGTTCTTCATCTAGAAGTTTAGTCTATTCTCTATAGAGGTAGAAGTAAAGTATTTCTCAATTTGTTAAGTAACTTCTATTTCAAACCAAAATGATTTTACCCAATGCTTTTTTATCTTACTCTGCCAGTTATCAGAGAGTAAAATAAAACAATCCACAAATAATCCTAAAGTTAGCTGAGTTTTTTTCAAGTGCTATGCAAAACCATATGCATACAAGTATTTAATCTTATCCAACTATTCTTACATAAATAGCACTTGGAAGATGAAGCTCTAATAATACAAAAACATTAATATTATATTAAGATAGGGTGATTAGTTTGGAACAAGTTTATTCCTAATTATAGAGTTTCCAAAGACCTTTGAATATTTTGGACAAATCAATTTCCCACATTTTAAATGTAAGTATGCCAACAAAAGAGTTATTGTTTTTAACCTTGGGCCCTGAACTGTAGTTGAAATTACTCCAACGCACATTTACATGTAAAAATAATTAAAGATTTCTCAGAACAAATGCTGTGCAGATGTTTGAGATAAAAAAATGGCAAAGTTCTCCAGAAAATGATAACATCCTAGTTTTACTGGGCAAAATGGTGTTATTGCATTGGCTTTATACACATGTACAGTGCAACTGTATTAGAAATACTATACCAAATATGGGCAACTGTACCTCAAAAAGAGATGAAACTAGGATCAGGGAAGCACAAATTCCAGTCCAGTCTCAGCCGATCAAACTATTTGTCAGCCCAACCAACCTCATGGGTTTGTTAATGTGGCAAAAAAATAAAAGGAGACAACACTTTGTACACTGTCTTGAGTTCCTGAAAAAGGCAAATCCAATCCAATGAATGAATAAATGAATGACAAGGCAGGTCAGTATTATTAATGAGGCTGGGAGTGTTATGAACCCAGAGCTTTTAGATAAAGGGCAGGATATAAATCGAAAAAGAAGAACGATGAGAAAATTCTGATCATTTATCTGAATACTGTTAAATTTGCCTATAAACACATATTGTAAAATTATACACAAACACACACATGTGCACATATATGTGTACACACACACACACACAGAGACAGTCCAGAATTACTTTTTGTGAGATGTGCAGCTATAAAATTTTATTAATAAATAGATAAATATTGAAATAAACATTGAGATTTCCCATTTGGTACAGTGGTTAGACTATCAGTCTAGAATCTGTGAGACTTGAGTTTTTAAGCACAAAGCCAAGTGGGCGACTTTGGGCCAGCCACTTTCTCTTAGCCTTAAGAAGAAGCAAATCACTTCCAAAAATGCTACCAAGAAAACCTTAGAGACTAGTTGCGCTGACTTGGCCACTATAAATACAGCTTGAGTCACTATCATTAAGATGTAAAAGGTTTAGTACAATCTGCTTCATTTGGCACTGAAATAAAGCCAATCTGATCTCCTGGGAGAAATGCACTGGCATTCTATTATTTGGCTGCCAATTCCAAGAAGATTGTCACTATAGTACAACTCTCAGTGAGGGGATGCAAAGTAGATTTTCCTAGGCTGTGTTCAATTTGGGATGAGAGGTATATAGAAAGAATCGCAGAAAGGGCTACTAAAATACCTGGGGACTTTGAACTGATCCATTGTGGAATGGTACTTAGAGGGTTTTGGTTTAGAAAAAATGGTGAGTTCAGAGATACATCATCATCATGGAGATATGGAAACCCTTGATAGCATATTATGTATCAAACTATGCATGACATAGATAAATATTGGAGAATCTAGGAAGTTCCTCAAATCATTTGGGCAGCCATACTGAGTTCACTGGGAGAATGACTGCCCAAGCATTGCAAAATGATGAGAAGTCTGTTCCTGCTTATATGCTTTGTGGAGTACCTCTTAAAATATCTACTTAGACATAGCTACCAATTGGTGCTTTGGAGTATTTGTTCTACATCATATCTTTGTACCAATTTCAATCTGAATACCCTGAGTGCTTGTTTTATCATATACAAATCTTTCCTCTTATTAAAGAGTCGTTCATATTTGTCCAATGGTTTGACCCAATTACAAGGAGAAAACAGTGGTATTGTTTTTCTCAACAGTAACTTTTCAGTGCCACCGACTGATCATTTCTCTGAAGTGATTTCTCTCAGACTACATCCTGAGCATAAGGTTGATCTTTAGGGAGCTGAATAATAGCTCTCTTTTATTGTGTGTGTTTTCTAGAGAGAAAAGAAAAACATCCAGGAACAGCCTGTTTGGCAGATGGCCCCACTTCACACAGCAATGATTGACAAAGCTCTTGGAAAGCATGTTACGCCTGTCACTTTGAAATCAACCATCAAAAGCAACCCTATCTATGATGGGATCCTTGCCGACGATTGTTGGGAGAAAAGGAGACATAACCCATCATGGACAGTCCAAGATTATGATAGGCATTCCAACTTTAGCCTGCCTTACTATCTAAAGGTACAATTCCCAGTACTACAGAAACAATAATATGGGATTTTATGCAACTGAGAATTGAAAATAAAACTGTACAATATTAATGAATAAAAGAGAAGAGCAAAGCAAAACGGTAGGCTTGGGAATAGGACACACTATCCATTTGTCCTTCTGGAGGTCAAAAGGTTAGACAAGATGGCCTATCTTTCACATCAAAGGATCTGTCAAAGGAAATGGATAGCATTCCTCAACCTGGCTTTGTAAGATGTCAGGAAGCAAAGGTCTGTTGACAAGACACTGGTCTTCATCATTAGCAACCTGAAAGTACAGCACTACTACTAACTCCTTGACAGTTTAGTTAGTATTTAGTTACAGCAGTATTTAAATTGTAAGTTTAAGAGCAGAAAGCAGTGTTTGGGTTTCTTTTCCACTTACTTACATTTAGAGCCAGTTTGATGGTTACGGCATCAGGCTTGAAACTGGGAGGCTATAAGTTCTAGTCCCACTTGGGTAAACTTGGGGCAGATTGAACAGAAGAAGAAAAAAAGAAATAATATCAATTTATTTAATTTGAATATTAATTAAATGTAAACAAATGGAAATGAAACCACACATGCTGCTTTGTGTCTTTGAATATATGTATTGACCAGTAGTGGGTTCCTACCGGTTTGCTCCGGTTCTTAGAACTGGTAGTAGCGGTGGCGGGAGGCTCTGCCACCTGCCTGGACATCATTACGGATGCTCTGTGCATACGCAGAAGCGGCGTGAGTGCACAAAGCTAGTTCACATGCACGCTCCCATTGCGAACCGGTAGCGATGGTAAGCGGAATCTTTCCCTGGTTTTGACTATTGTGGTGTGATGATTTTCCCTTCTATTGTCTCACACATTATATGCTAGTGAAAATGATCTGATTTAAGAATGCAATGCTTGTATGTAAGAATGTGGAGGGAATAATAGATTGAAACAATAGTGTGATATTTCCCCCCATTTTTGCAAATGCTACCAAAATTGATGCAATTTTTGAAATCATGATAGGAATCCATTCAAATCACCAGATTTCTTGAAATGGAATCAACAAACATATAGCTTTGTTCTACACTGACATCAAGCAGGAAGTTGTCTAGGTACAATATAAAATAGTAAACCAAACATGTTCTTATGGTTTTTTTCCTCAGAAAAGTGTGTTTTATTTGTCCTTAAAAAGTTTTGAGCCTTGGAAAAGAAAGAGGCTTTTTATCAGCCAGACAATTTAGATTTTAAATTTCCTAAGATCTTAATTTCTTGTATCATTAAAAACAAAAAACAAGAAAAAAGGAAGGAGGAAGAATTCCTTCTATAGAAAGAGCTTCTCTATCTGAAGCAAAAGCAAACAAACAAACCTTTGCAATGAGTTTAATTGTTTTAATTGTTGTAACTCATGTGGGGAGCGCCTAAGGCAAGACTAGGTTTCAGCATTTTGCAGACCAATAAGAAATGAATAGAATATCAGTCCTGTACCTCTTTTGGATGGATAAAATATTCCAATAGAAGAGAATATACATAGCACAGAATTGAATTGTCCTTTGTGCTCTCTGAGCTGGTTCTTTGTTTGAAGATGATTCATTAGCCAACTAAATGATATCATCAGTACATCTGATAAATATACTTGTTCATCTAACTCTGGATTAGTAATCCATGTCTGATTAATTCCCTGCATTTTCTCAGCTCTTCTTTCATTTTTGTAGTTCCCCTCCCCTCAAATGCATCCAGTAGAAGGCATAATTACATAACTAAGTTATGATGTTATTATGCAAAAGATACAAATTTTTCATCCATGTCAGTTGTATGCATACAAAGTATGTGTGATACAGTTTCTCCCTTTCTCCCTGTAGAAGCCCTCAAGGTAATGTCATCAAAATTCAGCATGACTTTTTTATTCTCTTTTTTAAACAAAAAACAGTTTAATAGCTGCTTAAGCTTATTTACTGAAGACAGAAATTAAAAGAAATGTGTATGTAAAAAAGAGGAGTCACCATTGAAAGCATTGCAACCTGGGTCATGTTGTTCATGGATGTGAAAAGTTAAACATAGATTATCCAAACAGGATAGGATACAAATACCAAAAGGTTATTCACCCACCCACCCCCATCTGAAGCAGGGAGGCAGTCTAATTTTATGCCCATGGCTAAATCCAGTTACCATATGTATTAGAAAGAGGGATGTGATATATTGCTAAGTATGCTCAATTATATCCAGTTATGGTCCATGCATAAGAAAACTCAAATTAACTTTCTTGTAGGAAAATCCAAATGATTTACAGTACTGGATGGAAGATATTTACACTCCAGGATATGATACCTTGTTGAAAAAGAAGGAGAGAGAAAGAAAACGGTCTAGACACTGTCTTATCATGCTCCTTGTATTGCTAGCTGGCATTGTGATGGCTGCTATAGCAGCCTGCATCATGTTGATCTGATGAGCCAAATCCAGCTATTAAACTTTCTTGCACAATCCTTTCCTTTTTCTTTTACGTTTCGTTGACTAAATTGTTACTACTATTAAGATCAATTAAATAAGTCAGCCTTGCTTTAATTTCATTCCCATGATTTCAGAAAGAACTAAATACAACAAACTTGATCTGGGTCTAATTTTCTAATTTGCTTTTAAACAGAGATCTATAAAATCTCCTACAGGAGGGCAATCTAAAATCAACAAGTGATGGTGGCTTTAAGTTTACATTAAGGAAAAAAAACATTGGTTAATGAATCAGTGTAACATATTGTACACATTTTCTTTGGAAGTTCTTTGAAATCGAAACTATACTGCAAATGTAAAATGCCCATCTGTCATAATTGTAACGTGATACACTTTAAAAAAAATAAACCATGGATTAAAACTTACTGTGTTCTGTAAATCCGAGTACTTGTGGTAAACTCAACAGATAACACTTATGCTTATTTAATTATTGATTTAAGTATCAGATTTATATAGCTGTCCATCTCACAAATGTGACTCCGGGCAGCATAGTTAGTGGGCAGTTAATAGGAAACAACTGAAATGCAACTATTGTGAATAAATATAGGATAAAAAATAAAAATAAAGCTGCAGGGGAATGTACCAGCATCCTTCATACAATATAATCATCTTGCTGGCTCTCCATTTCTCTGACTCACCAAGTCTGCTAAAGAAAAAAAAACACACACACCAAGTTTTGAGGAGGTTTATAAATGCCAATAGTTTAGAGCAGTGGTGAAATTCAAAAAATTTCCCTACCGGTTCTATGGGCGTGGCTTGGTGGGTGTGGTTTGGTGGTCCTGTAACCAGATGGGCGTGGCTTGGTGCTCATGTAACCTGGTGGAGGTGGCTTGGTGGTCATATGACTGGGTGGGCATGGCTTGGTGGTCATGTGACCGGGTGGGGGTGGCTGCACAGCTGACTCACAAACAATGTAAAAGCAGCTGGACTTCACACAAAATGGCCCCCGCAACAAGCAGGAACTTCACAGAGTCACAGAGAGCTCAAAAACAATCACATTTTACACAAAAAATAACACAAAAGCTAAAAAGTATGACAATCAGCTGTGCTGCACGAGCATTGGAACTTTTTAAAAAACTTTTTTTAGCACTTTTTTACTACGGTTTGGGCAAATAGTAAAAAATGCTATAAAAAGTTTTTTAAAAGTTTGATCGCGCAGCACAAATTGTAGTACTTTTTGTAGTACTTTTTAAAGAATTTTTTTACTATTGGTTTGGGTGGACAGTAGCAATTATTACTACCAGTTCGGAAGAACCGGCCCGAACCGGTAGCATTTCACCCCTGGTTTGGGGCCAACTTTACCTCAGGGGAAAGATGTTTCACAGGGTGGAGACCACAGTAAAAAAGGCCTATACTTTAGCAGATGGGACTTGTAATTTATCCCTCCTGCTGGACCTGATGGATGGGTTGATATAGCTAGAAAGAGAGGGATCCCTTAAATAACCCAGCCCCATTGACACATGGGCTTTAAAGGTCAAAACCAGCACCTTCAATGGAACCTGGAAGCAAACCGGCAACTAATGCAGCTCACAGAGCAGAGGGGTAACATTTACTATACTAGGAGTACACATAATCACCTGCACCTCTGCATTTTGCACCAGAATGCTTTTCTAGGACAGGTCCATGTAGAATTTAATAAATGATTCCTCTCTCTCTCCCCCTCTCCCTCTTGTTTTCCTCTCCTCTCTTCTCCCACACTTCTCTCTGTATTTACATATCTGTATGTATGTATGTATGTATGTATGTATGTATGTATGTATGTATGTATGTATGTATGTATGTATGTATCAGAGGTGATATTCAGCAGATTCTGACCAGTTCTGGGGAACCGGTAGCAGAGATTTTGAGTAGTTCGGCAAACGGATAAATACCACCTCTGACTGGCCCCGCACCCATCTATTCTCTGCCTCCCGAGTCCCAGCTGATCGGGAGGAAATGGGAATTTTGCAGTAACCTTCCCTGGAGTGGGGTGGGAATGGAGATTTTACAGTATCCTTCCCCTGCCCACCAATCTACGCCCACCAATCCATGCCCACAGAACCAGTAGTAAACATTTTTGAATCCTACCACTGGTATGTATGTATGTATGTATGTATGTATGTATGTATGTATGTATGTATGTATGTATGTATGTATGTGTATACACATACATAAATACACACATACTGTATGTATTTATTTATTCGTGGGCCTTAGATAGGGCCCATTTGGTTTCACATGCAAAACCTGAAAACAAGAACCCTATTACTTTCCCTCTGCAACTGATAGGTTTCTTTTGTTGACATTTGTAAGTGTATTTATTATCTTGGCTGATAGCTACTGAAAGAATTATGATCTTTCCTCCAACTCAATTGGAGCCAACTAGGTTGTGTTCATTGGTATAACTTGTCATCCATGAATCCTGAAACTATTTACTGTATATACTAAATACAGAAAAACTTTTTAAAAACATCCTTTATCTGCTCATCAGTTTCATTTGGCACCAAAATTAGTACTAGAAAAGAAAGATGCATATTCAAAAATTCAATACATATCACCTTGGTTGTTTAAATTTTAAGCAAACCATTCTAATAACTTTATTTTTTCTGTGTCATGATGATTTTCCAGCACTTTGAAAATTCTGACTAAATTTGTCTATATTTTTAACTTTGATGAGATCAGAAAAGAAAGATGTTATGTCTCCCAGGTTTGGTTCACATCTGCTTTAAAATCCCTTAACGTACTGCATAAGTGGATTTTATCAGAAAGGTACCTGAAAATTGAGACTAGAAATACACAAAATAATACACAATTGCAATAAGATACTGTTAGAAGTCATGGAATTGTACCATTAGAAAACAAAAACTTTTCTAACCCACCTACAAAGGTATAAAAATTGCTTAAAACCTTTTCATCCTATGTAGGCTAAAATTGACAAAGTGCATCTCCAAGAAGCCAGAAGATACTGGCAAATCAATCACAAACCAAAATGCCTTCAAAGATATGGAAATCTCCTAATCACAATACTGTTCCCTGATGCCATATTTAGAATAGAATAGAATAGAATAGAATTCTTTATTCGCCAAGTGTGATAGGACACACAAGGAATTTGTCTTTGATAGACAAATATGCTCTCAGTGTACATTTAAGAAAAAAATACATTCATCAAGAATCATAAGATACAACACAGTGATAGTCACAGATTACTAATAAGCAATCATACTAGGAAACAAATAAAACAATATAAATCATAGAGATACAAGCAACAAGCTTATAGTCATAAATGGGAGGAGATAGGTAATAGGAACGATGAGAATAATAATAGTAATACAGTCTTAGTAAATAATTTGATAGTGTTGTGGGAATTAGTTGTTTAGCAAAGTGATAGTATTTGGGGAAAAACTATCCTTGTGTCTAGTTGTTTTGGTGTGCAGTACCCTATAGCGTTGTTTTGAGAGTAGAAGTTGAAACAATTTATGTCCAGGATGTGAGGGGTCTGTAGACTCGTGCAGTATACAGGTCCTCAATGGAAGGCAGGTTGGTAGCAATTGTTTTTTCTACAGTTCTAATTATTTGTTGAAGTCTGTGTCGGTCTTGTTGGGTTGCAGAACCAATGCCAGACCCCTCATAAAATTCCACACCTAGAAAAGATCAACATATCTTGCAGGGCAAGAGATTACTTTCCTCATTGGACAGCATATATCCTCAGGGCAAAATCACCTCAGTTAACACATCCACACAATCAAAGCCCCCTATTACTACTCTCAGCATTCTGACTGTGTAGCCTACCTTTTGATAGCTTTACTGCAATTATGCTGTTATGTAAATTCTGCCTCAGCTCCATGCAACTTGTCCTGTGTATTCTTTATTTGACCCAGCCTGGATTTGAACCTAGAACTTTCTTCTAACAATGCAAATCATGTCAAAATAAATATAGTCTAATTAGCTTCTTTTACCATGGATTATTTACTCATGTACCCTTATAGCTTAATTGCATGTATATTGGAACCACTAATACAACTCTAAATGTATGTTCAAATGTTAGATGTGGATTTTGAGACAAAAATCATTTAGTCTGATGTATTTTGGTGAACATATGAATATGTGGAAATGAGCCCAGGACAGCAGCAATGTTTCCACCTATAAAAATTTCAGTTCTACTGTGTTTCCACTGAGTTGGGCCAGGATTTTAGAACATAAAACCACTTTGGCTTTAAGCATTTTTTGTGGTTCTAACCTCTGACAGACTTTGTGTTGTGTGAGAACACCAAAGATTAGGCTATTTGATTTACAAGGGGACATTTTAAAGGAAAATGTTGATAAAGTCTCAAAATCAAGCCCTCCTGAGCTTTCTATACTTGTTTGCTGCTAGATTCTAATAACGCAGAAGCAACATAGATGGAATAGAATCAGAATTTCACAGCAGAATTTGGAATAGATTTGAATGCTGGGAAAGTGAAAATAATGTACAGTTAATTAATTGAATAAAGCATGGGGGCAATAATTTGCATAATGGTTTAGAAACTGGGTTGCAGTTCATAATAACTGAACTCTGTGGAACATTAACTTGCATTCCTACAAGAGCTGAACATATTCTTCACAATTATTATGCTCCTTGCTACAGTTTTTTTTAAGTGAACAACAGGAAATATTAAAAAGAAATCTATTTATGTACATAACTAAAGTTGATGGGTGGAGACCTAAAACAAAAATATTGTACTTTCCAGGAAGGCAGCCAGTAACGAGCCTTTCTTAACCAAGCTTTGTGTATGTAAGGGGAGAAAGAGAGGGGGAGGAGAAGTAGGTTGTGTTTGAGTTGGGATAGTCTTTCTCACCTTTAAACCTCTAACTTGAAGTAGTTTGCATTGCTGCCGTCTAGTGAAAACTGACTTTTTAGAATTGGATTTCCATGGTTTGCTGCCACCTGGTGACATTATTATATTGCAATCCAGAATAATCTTTCCTAAAACGTTTGTGTTTTAACAGAATAACAAGATTTGGAAGAGACCCTGGAGGTCTTCCAGTCCAACCCCCCCCCCCCGCTTAAGCAGGAAAGCCTATACCATTTCAGACAAATGGTTGTCCAATCTCTTCTTAATAATTTCCAGTGTTGGAGCATTCACAACTTCTGGAGGCTAGTGATTCCACTGATCAATTGTTCTTTCAGGAAATTTCTCCTTAGTTCTAGATTGCTTCTCTCCTTGATTAGTTTCCATCCATGTCTTCAGGTGTTTTGGAGAATAGCTTGACTCCCTCTTCCTTGTGGCAGACCCTTAGATAGTGGAACACTGCTATCATGTCATCCCTAGTCCTTCTTTTCATTAAACTAGACATACCCAATTCCTGCAATCGTTCTTCGTATGTTTTATCCTCAAATCCAGTTTTGTAGATGATTAGGAATATATAACAGATTGCTTTTTCCTACTTAACAATTAAGTCAGGAAAAAATGTTTTCTGTTGATTGCTTTGCTGACATGACTAGAAAGGCTAACTCTAGTGAATTACATATGTTGGCTCTATATATGTCTGTCTAATTACATATGTTGGATTTATGACCGTTCGTTTAACAACTGCTCAAAGTTACAACAGAATGGAAAAAGTGATTTACAACTGTTCCTTGCACTGATTTGTGATCCAGGCAGTTGACTACCAATTATGACAGTTGCAGCATCTTGCAGTAACATGATCACCATTTTCAACCTTCACAGCTGACTTCCA
>JANHFK010006325.1:70857-81822 GCA_036250565.1 Sibynophis collaris
TTGCCAAGAAGGAAAATACCTTACTACTTAAGCAAGTATTTTTTCCTATTTCCTACTCACATGACAACATTCCGTTACAATACAATTCTGCATCCTGTGGAGCATCTGTTTGGAAGTGGACTTAAAAATCTTCCCACACACTAAAGTGTGATTTTGGGGGACCAAGACACAGGACATAGAACAACAGGTTGGAAAGGACCTTTGAGGTCCTCTAGTCTAACCCCCTGCTCAAGCAGAAAACCCTACATCATTCCGGAAAAACAGTTGCTCGGCCTATTCTTGAAAACCTCCAATGATAGAGCACCCACAACTTCTGGAGGCAAGCCGTTCCACTGATTATTTGTTCTCACTGTCAGGAAATTCTAGGTTGGACAACTTTTAAAAAAAATAATCTTCCACCCCTTACTTCTTGTCCTGCCCTCAGGTGCTTTGGAGAATTGGTTGACCCCCCTTCTCTTCAACAGCCTTTCAAGTGCTGGAAGAGTGTTCACCCTTAGTCCTCTTCCTGAGACTAGCCATACCCAGTTGCCATAACTAATCCAGTCCAGCCCCATTAACCATCTTTGTTACTCTTCTCTGCAAGTCTCTTTCTAAAAGTCTCAACATCTTTTTTGTATCTGGTGGCAACCAGAACTGGACGCAGGTAAGTCAAGGGAAAACCCAAAGGTGCTTTTTCAAGAAGCAACTGGAATTTACTTATTTTTTTTCTTTGAAGATGTTTCGCTTCTCATCCAAGAAGCTTCTTCAGCTCTAACTGGATGGTGGGGAATGGAAGGAGTGGAAAATCGAGCCACCATCCAATCAGAGCTGAAAGAAGCTTCTTGGATGAGAAGCGAAAAGTCTTCAAAAGACAAAACCAGCAAGTCCAGGTCCCGCCTGAAAAAAGCACCTTTGGGACACTGAGAATCTCCATTCACTGTGTGAGAACGGGTCTTAAGGTGTGCGCGTGTGTGCGTGCTTACGTCCGTGTGTCTATATAAATCTTCCTTCCGGAGGCCCTTCAGGCGGCATCGGCTATTTGCCATCCTTGCCTCGACGGTGCTGTTTGTTAGTGCAGTTCTCTCCGGAGGGCGGCGCTACGAAGCCGCGCTTCGGCGGCCCTGAAGGAGCGGGATGAGCAGCGAGCAGAGCCTCGTTTAAGAGCCACGACGGCCGCGGCCGCTCGTTCGCTCCGCCGCTCTTGCGTGGAGGAGGCAGAGGGGTGGGAGGGGCGCGAAGGAACCAGCGCGGCAGCGGCGCTGGGAAGGTGGCAGCCCGCGGAGCCCGAGAGCGAGCGAGCGAAGGGGCGCCTTTCTTGGACGCCGGCGAGGGGGGCGGCGGCTGTTTCGCTAATCCCGCTTCCCGCGGAGAGAACTTCCACTCGGAGCAACAGCCCGGAGCTTCTGCCGCCGGCGGCGGCGCCTGTGCTGCGGTGGGAAGCGACCACGCCTCGCGGACTCGCAAAGGCGGTCTCGGGCTCTGGAAGCGTGACGAGAAAGAGGCGGAGGGAAAGAAGGCGGCGGCGGCGGCGGCGGGACCCGCAGCTCGGTGGGCGTCTCCTCGCGGGACGGAACCCTCTCTCTCTCTCGCTCTCTCTCTCTCGCCGCCGCCCCATCCTGTGGCTACCACCATGGCCGCGCGGTCCCGGCGCCCCTGGCTGAGTGTCGTCCTGGGGCTGGTCTTGGGGTTCACGGTCGCCTCCTGGCTCATCGCCCCCAAAGTGGTCGAGCTGAGCGAGAGGAAAAGGCGCGGCGGCCACGGCGGCTCCCTGAATGGAGGCGGCGGCGGCGGCGGCGACGGCACCAATAACCTCTGTGCTTTCTATGGCCGCGTGGCTGGTCTGCCCGGAGGAAAGAGGCAGCTGCGACCCGAGGAGCCGGCGGTGACGGCTGCCGGCTTGGGGGGCCCTGGAGGTAGACACAGGCGGTGGGAGACAGAGAGGGAGCCACGGCCGCCCCCGCCGCCGCCCCCCGCCGCAGATGGGCCAGTGCCGAGTCTCCCGGTTGCAGCTGCTGGAAGAGACCCTCAGGAGGAGGACGAGGAGGAAGAAGGCGGCGCCGGCCGCCACGGCAGCAGCCACAACGGCAGCGGGGACTACGCGGGCGCCCCGGGCTGTGCCAAAACCCGGCACTTCCTTTACGTCGGGGTGATGACCGCCCAGAAGTACCTGGGCAGCCGAGCGCTCGCAGCGCAGCGGACCTGGGCGCGCTCCATCTCCGGCCGCGTGGAGTTCTTCTCCAGCGAGGGATCGATCCCTCCTCCCGGCCTCAAAGGGGAGCAGCCCCTGCCGGTCGTGGCTTTACCCGGCGTGGACGACTCGTACCCGCCGCAGAAGAAATCTTTCATGATGCTCAAGTATATGTACGACCACTACCTGGACACCTATGAGTGGTTCATGCGGGCGGACGACGATGTCTACATCAAAGGTGAGAAGCAGAGTTCCTTTAGTGTGACTCTGTGCAAAAGAGAGATGAGAGGGATTGACCATGTGCAGAGGGCACCGGGGGTGAGATCCGAAAAGTGTAACTAGCACCAACTAGGCTTGTGTTTGGAATAGATAAAGGGCAGGACTTTTTGAAAGCTTTAAAACCTGCCTTTTGCAGATACAAAAACTGCAAACTGCAGCATCTGTCCACATATTCCGTAATGTCCATGCTCCCTAAACATACTAGATATTTGAAATTAGGAGGGATCAGATCCTACTGAAATTCTGCATGAACCTGCTAAACATTTTCTAAGGCTCAGCAAGTAAAGAAACCCTCTTATTTGGACTCACTGGTCCCTTGTTATCTGCTTGTCAAAACTGACTCATAAACAAGCTGGGGAAAGTACACCTTTACAAAAAGACTTCTGTGATTTGAGTTCAGCTCTTGGTGGTTGCCTTGAATACACCCCTTGTCCAAAATCATCTAGTGGAAGAATGGCAAGAGCCATGCAAACGTATTAATAGATTTTACGTTACTGCAAACTTGGGTCTACTGTAAGGGCAATAATGTACCATTGATAACGGTCCTATAAGAAGGAATATATTTAGACACACAGCCTGCTCTTGGTTGAATCCAGTAGTGATTTGGAGTTATTCCCGCCCACAAACTTTTTGCACATTGTTGATATTGTGGAATGTCACTTTGTAACTTGAAATAAATGAAAAGGTGGAAACGAAGTCTAGTAATGCTTTTAATTTAAATTATATTTTCAGAAACCTTTACAAAGAAAGGGGGTAGATTTCCTAAGCTGAAGGGCCCAGAGAGAGTTGTGGGGTGGGGAGAGTGACAGAGAGAATAGACAAGGTGAGGCCTTGAATATGAGACCTCCCTAATTGATAATGATAATTGAGAATAAAGCATGGAATATAATATATAATTATAAATGATATAATCCTTTAATTAGATTTGAAAAATGAGAAGTGCCAAAAAAATAAACTAGATTAGTATTTCTGTAATATACCACATGTAAACACTGTATTAATATAATGTACAAACTAATTTACAACGTCTTTTTCCAACTTTATTTAATATTCTTTTATACTGCTTTATAACAGTAATACATTATAGAGTAATACATTGTTAACCAACTTCCTCTGTCCATAAATAGAATGCAACATAAATAAACAAATGGAATTAGAAAGAAACATTTGTAGAAGTCCTTTTCAATGTAGTGATGTCCCTTAATGTTTTCAACTACTGTTTCCATAATCTCCATTGATGGGAATTGCATTGTACACATCTGGAGGCAGCTGGATTAAGTTGTAGAAGTCTGGTTTATAGTTACTGAAATAGCAAATTGCCAGATGTGAGTTTTATTTTCTCTTTATTTCAAAGGTTTTAATACCAGCTCTTAGCTGGCATAGTCTTTAAAATGCAGGGTAAACTGAATTGACAGGTCCCCAGAATTTTAAAGGAGTATCAGTAATATTTATCAAAGGTCTCAGTACATAAGGTTGTTTTGTAAATTCTAATTCCAACTAACTTAGGTTTTTAACCAAGTATGTCTCATTGAAACTGTGCCTTTTATTATAGATAGTCCTCGACTTACAACAGTTCATTTAATGACTGTTCAAAGTTACAACGGCACTGAAAAAGGTGACATGACCATTTTTCACAGTTATGACCTTTGCAGCATCCCCGTGATCATGTGATCAAAATTCAAATGCTTGGCAACTCATAAATTCATATTTATGATGGTTGCAGTGTCCCGGGATCATATGATCCCCTTTTGTGACCTTCTGACAAGCAAAGTCATTGGGGAAGCCAGATTTCCCGTAACCAGATGACTAATTTATCAACTGCAGTAATTCACTTGTGGCAAGAAAGGTCCTAAAATGGGGCAAAACTCACTTAACATATGTCTCGTTTAATTGGGCTCAGTTATGGTCTCAAGTCGAAGACTGCTTGCACAATTTTATATCTGGAGTAAAATATCTTGGATTCTATAGTTCTTAGAAAAGTATATTTTGGACAAGAATGTAAACTTGATAGCTAGACAACTAAATCATTCTTTCTTGTAATTAATCAAACAGCCTTTACTGCATCTATTGTATAAATACATCTCAGCTCTTCTGGATACTTGCCTGACATCCACTAAAATAGTTGAATGTAAGTCATTTTTTTGCAAAGTAATACAGTGCACTCTTTACTTTTTGAACAGAGCATAGCTAGATCACTGAAATGAAGTGGGATCCCTGCGGAATGTTAAAAATTGGATTAGGGCCCTAAATTCTGTGTAGGTTAGTGGGTTTTGTATTGCAGAACTACAAAAGACAATCTATTTGCTACAATATGTTGTGATTTCTCCCTAAAATGACAGGATAGAAGAAAGTAAAGCTTAGTGATTGATGTGCCTCCTTTCCAATCACAAACAAAGTTCTAGCATCTCCAATCACAGTGCTTTAGAGAAATAACATGAAGCATTTTTCTTTCATGTTTTGTCTAAGACAAAACATTACAAGCATTTTTTTTCTTTGTCTTTGTATTTTAAAGTTGTGTTTTTAAACTTAGTAAGAATTTAAAGGAATTGAACTTCAAAACACTTGTACCGATTTCTCTGGAAGTAGGCAGGATTCCTCTCAAGAATACCATGTACTGTGTCTGCCTACAGCAAAATATAGGTTTTCCATACTAATCAGTGAAAAATGGATTTTTTTGAATCTTGCTTAAGAGGGGACAAAACCAAACCACTCAGCTTCTGAATTTACCCTAATAAAAATATGTGCTAAATTATGAATTTATGTAAATGTGTTTGCATGAAAAGAGACAAATAACATGCAAAGAGTAAATAGATTATTATTGAAGATGCTTTTAAGACACATGTTTATGAAACATGTTTATGAAAGAAGGGTTTGTGTACTGTTGGCCTCAGTAGACTAACAAAATTGATTTTCATTACACAATAAGATGCAATTTAATTCCCATTGCCTAGGAGTAAGGCCCATTATACAAATAACATTTTAAAAGGCGAATATGTTATTTTCTATGTAAAAAATAGATTTGTGCTGTAAATAATACCTTTTGATATATTTTTTTCCTTTTAGGTGAAAAATTGGAGGAGTTCCTTCGGTCACTGAATAGCAGCAAATCTCTTTATTTGGGACAGACAGGACTAGGAAATACAGAAGAACTTGGAAAATTGGGTCTTGAACCAGGAGAGAACTTCTGCATGGGAGGGCCTGGGATGATCTTCAGTCGTGAGGTTCTCAGAAGGATGGTACCACATATAGGTGAATGTCTTCAAGAGATGTACACGACTCACGAAGACGTGGAAGTGGGCAGATGTGTTCGGCGATTTGGTGGTACTCAGTGTGTCTGGTCATATGAGGTAAGGAATGGTGATGATGGCATTTGTACATTACATGAGTAAACATTTCGGCTGCACACTCTGACCCCATGTGTCCACAAAAATACACAGCATATGCCGCGTTGCAGTCCTAATCAACATATTTTAAGATATTGTATGATTAACTCAATGAGCTGTGCTATTTTGCATTTATGCCTGACAGCAACCTAACGTATTTTGTTTTGTTGATGACATGCTACAAATCAGCTTACACTGAGTTCAGTGTATGCCAAAATATCATACCATCCTCAGTTACTGTATGTACTATTGGGGGTGGTGCTCAGTTAATTGGAGGAGTGGGTTGTATGAATGAAATTTAGTGCTTATTCATCATAATTCTAAACACCACCATGACAGAATGCATTCTGATATGTTGTTTTGTTATTTAATGGTTTTGGTACTAATTTTAAAGTGCATATATAAATAATGTAATAATGTATATATTTATTTAGATTGCAGCAATACCTGTCAGGGATTTATTTCTGGTTTAGTATAGAGCTGCCTGACTTAATGGAAAAAGTTTTGGCATCACTTCTCAAAATGTTTGGAACAGCAAATTTGGGCCTTTCTGTCCTATGAAAAGTAGTCTTCTTGCAATCTAGTTTGGCACGGAATTGCCAGTTGTGTTTGAGCTGGATTTGGTTTTGACTGATTTCTCAATCTCTCCCAGACTAAATATTTTGACTTTGAGACAGCAATTTTGATTTCAAAATGTAGCTATAATACTAAGATAACACTTTCAAGGGATGTAGGAACATAGATTACTTTTATATGGTCAAAGCATATTTCAAAGTTCTGAATGTTTTACATATGTCTGGAGATACATCGCTTTATGAGTTAACTCTAACCTTACTGCTTTTAAGAAAGAAGTTAAAAACATCGTCTCCTGCTACTTTTTTGTGGTGGTATGATTCTAGTGGCTTGTAAATTGTTACTCCTCATGAGTTTCTTAAGGATGAAATAATATCTACTTACCTATAACATTAACCTCAAGTATTTTTGGCTTAACATTAAGACATTGATATATAGGAGAAATCACAATAGGTTCTTTTCTATTTAATGCACATCAAAATAGGTCTTACCTTGCATTTCTAGTCCAAAACATGCATACATGTTTTCAACCAAGTAGTCATGGATTCCTGGAAGTTATAACACTCTATTTCATTCACTGCTGAATATTACCATATGTCGACTTTCTCATTCTTCTACTCTGCAGAGAGACATGTTCTCCTTCCCCATCTATTGATTTTAATTTTGGTTCATGGAAAAACATTTTTGAAATGGAAAGAGTGTCAATACATGGGGTATGGTATAGTGTTCCTTATGTAAAATGAAATCATTTTACTGGATGTGCTTAAAGTGATTCTTAACTATGACATTAATAGGCTATTAAAATAGATGTTCTGACCCAGCTCCCCAAACACGACAAATCGTCTGACGTGAACTCAAAAGATTCCTTTATTAAGAGTGCCAGCAGCCCCAGCAAAAAGTTTCTCTCGCAGGCAAACAAGTCGGTCTGTCCAGTAGATGAATAATTGTCTGCCATATCTATTCATTTCCGGCTCCTATCTTTTATCCCCAGAGCTAGGGTGGGGCTTAGCTAGCAACGATGGCTCTTCCTTCCCCAGGATTGACCCACGGCTTTCCACTGCTCTCCTCTTCTCTGTTTTCTGCGCAGCCGTGCATCAGGAACTGGACCCAGCTGTTCCTCCTCTTCTTCATCAACCACCTCCAGACCTGGGGGCTGTTGACTCTCCATCTGAGGGCTGATGGATGGCCCAGGCTCCGCCTCTCTCTGCCAATTCCTATTCCCTCTTCTCCCTCAGAGCTCTCAGGTTGCCATGATGCCGACCCTGACTCCCACGCCTCCTCCTCCTCTGATTCGGTTGCTGGAGGGGTCAGCGGCCAACAGACCACAACAATAGATTATAAATGCAGAGTAGGTAAATAGTGTTACATATTGTATATTATGGAATTACTTCAGTTGGCAGAAATAATTTATGTTTTCACTATTGAAACATGCAAATGCATTAATAGGAAACAGTGCTTCATTCCCTATAAGACTTATTGCAATCTTAATATTGTTTAGATATTGACTTATGATTTTAGGGAATGCCGTTTGAAGGTTAACTTCCATTCTTCCATTATGTATGGTGAGCAACAGTTTTGATGCCTCATCCCAAATTCATCTCTTGATTTCTGACAATGTGGCCATTTTTTGTGGTGACAACTTCTTCCTAGTCAAAATTCTCAATAGGCAATCATGTTCCTTCATATGCCTGGAACTACAAGATTGAAACACTTTTTCCAAAGCTCAACATTTAATTGAAATATATTTGAGATCACCACATTGATCGGAGAGCATTGAGACTACGTGATTTGCCTAGATTTACTCTGTAAATTGAAGACATAAAGATGTATAATTATTATTGTACTTATGTTCTAAATTATTGTGCTACTAATTTAGCATTAAAATATCCTTGCCCTTGTGTCACTAGCTCATTAAACAGGGAAAAAAATCAATTTAAATAGGCCAGTGAATGAGGTTATATGCTATGAAAGACAAGACGGGGAAGAGTAATTGGATTTGCTGATAACATAGCATGCTTCCATTTTCTTTTGAAAAACATTTTAAAAGTAAAGTCTGCAACAAAATACCTGCTACAATCATCTAAATTCCATCCATGTTGTTAAAACACAGAATATTAAAATATAATGAGGAACAAATATATGACCTCTGTAATCCTGTAAAACCCTTAAACTTCTGGAAAGTTGGAACAAATTTCCCCTTCCTGTGTCAGCAGCTTATTTAAAGATAAACACGTGTGTATTGGGTGAAGAGGAGCAAAAATTCAGGGTCCTGGGCAAAAATCTATTGGTGCAACATTATCTTTCATCTGATTCAGAGGGAAAGCAGTTTTATTCATTTTTGACATATATCATACCTGTTTATTAATTAAGTGCCATCTGGTCAATGTTAACCCTTATAGACTCTAGATAGCTCTTCTCCAGGATGATCTATAACCAACTTTGCCCTTCAGGTCTGCCATATTGCACTCATGGTCATGATAATTATGGTAATTAATCACCTTACTGCTGGTTGCCATCTTCTCTTTCCTTCCACCTTTCCAAAGACAATGGACTTTTCAGGGGATGTGTGTCTTGACACATTGTGTTCAAGATAATTTGAGTGTCTTAACAACTGTGGGTTGTTCAGTGAACTATTTGTTTTCTTGCTATCCATCATATTCTCAAGAGTCTTCTCCAGCACCAAAGCTCAGAAGCATCAATATTCTTTCTATCCTGCTTCTTCAGAGTCCAATTTTTGTTTGCCTAAAATGTCCCAAAGAAAATCACTGTCTCTACAATTCTGATTTTTTTAATAGATATAGAGACATCAAACATTTGGATATCTTTCTCATGGCCTTCATTGTTACATGTCCAAATGGTAGTCTGAGCCATATTGACTAACTCCTAGTTTCTTTACTGTTGATAATTTATCATAAGAGACACAAGCTTTCTGCCATTTCATTGTTTGTTGCTGAAGATTGCCGCTGTGCCTGTTGGCATTAGTTTGCTCTTCCTTATATATAATTGTAATCACATTTTTTTCATCATGCCCCTTCATTTTCATTATTAGAATCTCCAGTAAATTTTAAATTATCAAAGTAATATCATCAGGGCAGGTTATTGATGTTTCTTTTTTCCAGTTTTAAAACTATACTCATCTTCATACAGTCCAGTCTCAATTAATATATAATCACCATACCAGTTGAGTAAATAAGGAGACAGTCTTGTCTCACTCCTTTGTGACTTGGAACCAGTCTGTTTGACCGATTTCTTTCAGACTGTTGCTTTCTGGATATAAGTTTCACATTACAGCAGTGAGATGTTTCAGATTCTCCTTTTCCCATGGTCATTCTGTGTTTAACATGGTTAACATAACAAAAGGCCTTTCTATAGTTAATGAAGCACACACTGATCTCTGTGGCTTTCTTGATTATCTATGGTGCATCTGCAATAATCTCCCTTGTTTCTGTTTTAGCTTTTCTAAAACCAGCTTGAGATTTCCATGTAGGGCTTTAATCTTTTTTGGATGATTGTAAGGATTATTTTGTCAGCATGTGAAATTAGGATATTGTGTGATAAATACCACAATATCCTCCTGTTAAGTCTCTCCTCCTTGCTGCTGGCATGTAGACCAACCTCTTCCAATCCATTGGCCAAATTGGAATTGTATTGTTTTTCATATTTGCTGGTAGACTTTAATCAGAATTGATTTTTTTTATGTTGCACGTCATATTCCTGCAGATAGTTCATCAGTTCCTGTAGCCTTCCAATTTCATAATGACTTTAGTTCTGACATAATTCCACCCTGTAGTACTTGAAATTAGAAAGTAGAGAATAACTTTAAGATATCTGAGCTTTATGTAGATCCCTACTGTATGGAATTTCAGTATACTCCATTTCAATTCATTGACATTAAGTGTACAGGTAGCACTTTACTTACAAACATTTGTTTATAGAGTGTATCCCTATTCTGCTGACAGTTCAAAGTTACAATAGCACTGGAAAAAAGTGACTTACAATTTGTCCTTGCACTTATGGCTGTTGTAGCATCTCCATGGTCATGTGATCAAAACTCAGTCATTTGGCAACCAGCTTATATTTACAAAGGCAACAGCATTTCAAGATCATGTGATCACCATTTGCAACCTTCTCAGCAGGCTTCTGAAAAGCAAAATCAGTGGGAAATGCCAGATTCGCCTATTGACCATGTGATTAACTTAAAAATTGTAATGATTTGCTGAACAACTGAGACAGACAAGGTTATAAAATTGGGTGCAACTCACATAACAACAACAATCAGAAATTCTGATCCCAATTGTGGATCTATGTCAAGGACAGCTTTCCCACATTCATGCTTCTTATCAGGGGTGGGTTCTAATTTTTTTTACTACGAGTTCTGTGGGCATGGCTTGCTTGATGGGCGTGGCTTGATGATCATGTGACTATGGGAGTGGCCATGTGGTCATGTGACTGGGTGGGTGCGGCCAATTTAGCAGTCCATTTTGCCAGGGTTGGACTAGATGACCTCTGAGGTCCCTTCCAGCCTTTCTGTGCTGTTTCAAAGCATCCTCTGAAGCTGTGTCT
>JANHFK010006325.1:97492-107840 GCA_036250565.1 Sibynophis collaris
CCCGATTGCTGGGTAGACGTGGCCATGGTGGGCATGGCCGACTTGGCCTCCTGCACCCCGGCGGGGGGGGGGCGGGCGTTTTCATCCTCCCCAGGCTCTGGAGGCTTTCCCTGAGCCTCCGGGAGGGGAAAATAGCCTCCCCTGGGCTATGGAGGCTGGAAACAGGGATGTTTCCAGACTTCCGAAACTTCCGGGAGGCCTGTTTTTTGCCCTCCCAGAGCCTCTGCGCGGGCCCTGGCATGTTACCTGGCATTACCTGGCATCCAAAACGGGCCCCATTTTGAGATTCGTGGAAGGGGTGGGGAGACCAGGGCTAGCCAGTCCTTGCAACTACTGGTTCAGCAAACCAGATGTAAAATTAGTATCCGGTTCACCCAAATCTGTCTGAACTGGCTGAATCCCACCCATCTCTATGCCATGTATGTTTATCCAGCAGACAGAAGTTAAAATACTGCCAGGTTTAGTTCATGTGCATTAATTTCTGCCCCTTCTTTCCTTTATAAAATGAGCTATTTAAATTATTCTGTATTGTCTGTGCAGCGAACTTCAAATGGTATATGATCCACTGATTTTATTTTTTGCAGTCTCGGGCAAGCACATGGATCAATGAGATGTTACTCATTTCCCCTCCAGGAGGCCTGGGGGTAAAGCTTTAATCCACACTAAAGTTCTTTGATTTATAAGTGTGATATTCAGTACAAAGTAGTAGTGGGTTGCACTTACCTTCGCTATTGATTCGGAACCGGGAGTGCGTGCTTACGTGCGCATGTGCAGCGTGTCTGTGATGATGTCCGGGCAGGTGGGCGGAGCCTCCCACCACCGCCACTACCGGTTTGCCCAGACCGGGGTCGAACCGGTAGAAACCCACCACTGGTACAAAGCTGAATATTAATAAATCTATTTTGTCCATGCTGGCCTGTTCTAAAGTGAACAGCAGCTATACTCCTAACTTTTAGAAGGTAAGTGTTCAGTACTATTTTTTAGCAACTACTCTAGAGATAAAAAATTAAAAACCACCCAGAGTTTTGAATATCTCAAACTGACTTTTTTACAGACTAAATTAAAATAGTTTTAGAAAGTTAGAAGTCCAGAGTTTCAGAAGAAAGGATTAATTTAAAGCAGTAGTTTGTGTGGTATAGATAGTTCTCCCTTAAGCAAGCATAATTGGAACTGGCAACTTTGTCATTAAGTATTAACTTAGTCACCTCAACTCTGCTCACTTCAGCTTTTCTTTGCTTTTCAGTCCTGCAAAATTGTAAATGCAAGAATAGGTTGCAAAATTACTCACTTATATGACACTTTCTTGGTCATGAAGGCAGCAAGACTATTCATCGAGGTGAATAGCTTTCACATTCCCACTGATGTAGTACCTGTTTATCTATTTGCATTTGCATGTTTTTGAACTGCTAGGTTGGCAGGAACTGGGCAAGTAATGGGCGCTTACCTCGTTGAATGGAGCTCGGGTCTCAAACCCAGGCTGTCTGGCTTACAAGCTCAGCAGCTTTAACCACTGAGCCATCGTGCCCCCATAACTACCAGTAAGTTCTATTAATTCATACCTTAATGAAAATACAGCCAGTATAAAAACTCAGCTTGTTGTACCCACAAATCACTATTTAGATCAGAATTTATTTTCTGACTGAATATATAATTTATCTGCCATTTTTGTTTTGTAATTTTTAGTTGGGGAATTTTTTTTGGTGTAAAGAATTCTAAATATAAAGCATGCAACAACAGCTTTCGACATTTGTATATTGGAACCATTTCAGTATTTGTAGGATTCAGTGAAAAATCTATGTGCTAAAATGGATGGAATATTTTGGTTGGTTGTTATTTTTCTCCATATCTCCTTTTGGATTATATATTCCATGTTTGATTGTTTTGTTTTTTTAACCATGAATCATCTAAGTCTCTCAGAGCCATAGATAAGGGACAGCCATCAATCAATCAACTAATCATCAGTCAATCAATCAATACACAGTAATACTTAGATGCCAGGAAAGTCTTCTTGGTTTATAGTTTCATTCAGTTTTAGTTAAAACTAATTTGACTCTCTTTTATTTAAACGATCAAAAGCTTGTGTAATTTTGCCTGGAATCAACTGATTAAAATGGAAATAACAAGCAACTTTTTGGTATCAATACTGTCATCTAAAAAGCAGTTTCTGCATATCTTAAATTCATCCAGGCATTATGAATCTGTCACATTGATGACATCAGTTTTCCTGCGGACATACATACAATAAACACAAATGTCTGTAGGACAAAAACTCTATTGACCTGCAGTTAAATCTTTGCTCCTGTAAGTGTTCATGCTCAATGCACATATGCTTCAAGAAAGATGATTTGAGTGTCACTCAAGGCTTAATTGAAGCAATCATATGGTGAGTATGCTAGCTTAACTTCTCATGATTACGGCTTTAAGCATCATTGAGGCCAAAATTGATTGGTCAGTCCTTACGGCATTGAGAACTATATTTGCCTTTTGAATTGTCACATTACAGAAATTTTTTAGATGGGATAAAACAAAAAACTAAATTCCATTTTATCTCAACTACAATTATATATTTAACTTTATCCCCTTTCTCCTACTTAAAATGCAATTTTGTAACAATTTCTGAAAGTCCTTCCTTCAGGATTTCTCCAAAAGCTTTGAGAAGCAGAAATGCAGTCCTGGGCCTTCAGTTATGCTTTGCTGATTTAAATAACTCTGCAGCTGGTTCTGTGTTTTAGATTAACAATTCCTGGAAGAGCAGTTCCTTATGTTGCAAACCACTTTTGAAACAGAGAAGAATTTTGATCAGTAGTTCACTCCGTGTGCGTTTCTATGTGCGTATGTTTAAATAAAAATACTTTAAAATCCTGCAATCACATCAGCCTTTAGGCTTGCGTATAATCATTTTCAAAGTCCAGCGATTACTACAGAATAAACTGAATATAGATACAGGCTCCTGAGGAAAAGTCAGATATATGCTTCTCTAAAAATGTGAAAATGTATATGTGCAGTATTTGTTGCTCTCTTAGCCTGGTTGTTTGCTTGTTACCAGACTAGGTAACATGGATTTGGTGGTGTGTGTGTGTGTGTTTGTGTGTGTGTAGACTAGAAGGAGGGTGCGGGAGAATGGAGTGCCAAATATATTGCTGATCAGCTGTTAAGTACCATGGATGAGATTTTCTAATTTGTTTTCTTGTCAGATATATTCCACTGTGATACACATATACTGCAGTTTAAGACAAAAATATGTTGATTATAAATGACTCCCATGATAAGCCTGTCAGTAGTAACTAGTCATGATTGCTAAATAGTAACTCCAATTCCAGAGGCAGACGATTTCTTAAAAAACACTGGTGGCACACATGAGTAGGAGAATACAACCTATATTCAGGTGTAGTTTGCAGATTTCCAATAAACCTATGGCTCAACAACAGAATGGTATACTATATAAACTGTTAATTTAGGATTGCTCAGTTTTAATTATTAACTTGATTATTTTAACTTTCTTAAATAAGTGTCCTACATTAAAAGATAGGTAGATCCCCTAAGAGAACCACAATTTTAGAATATGGGGTTGGGGATTTACCAATCATAAGAACACCTGTATATAAACTATATTATTATATAGAACTACCATGTTTCCCTGAGACCCTGTCTTATATTTTTTTGAACCCTGAAATAAGCGCTTGGCCTTATTGCCATGCACTCAAAATCCTGATTGGGCTTATTATCAGGGAATGTCTTATTTTGGGGGAAACAGGGTAAATAGAACTAAGTTCCTTGGTTTTCAGAAGAACTTTAATCAAAAATGTACTTTGGTTTGAATGTCAGCAGGGGAATATTTGAAACAAATATGACTGAAAAGACACGAAAACCTCATGGTGATGGAAATAATGTCACCTTTACCACCCCTGCATGGACCACTAGAGTTTTGAATTCATGTATGAAGGAGCTAAGAATGAAGAAGAACAAAGGGTTGTGATGAAGTTGTAAAACATTTTGCTGTAACAAATCTACAACTTTGATTTGCTACAATTTAGAGTCTACGCTGAAAGCAAGTTCTGGGCTGGTAGAGAAATAACATTTTTGTCTAATTGTTATGGAAATTTTCATTTTGAATGAGAAAAATTGATTAGCAGACCAGAACCAACCATTTTTTGCTGGGCCTCCATCCATTCTAGTTAGTAAAGAATTACAGGAACTGTAACCCAATATAAACAGCAGACTATTCATGCTTTAAAGGGGTTACCAGATAGTTAACAATAGTGTGAGAGGCACACAAGGCCCTTCCACATCCATCCCCAAATGATGTTCACTATCTTCTTCCTGAAGGTGACAAAGCATATGTGTGTGGGGGTGTGTGCACACATATACAGCACAGGTTAGCCCTTTAGAAGGTAGTTGCTGGGGGCCTTCCTGAGATAGTAAAAAGACTTCAAAGGGTCAAGTCATCTGCACCTTGTCAGCAGTGGAACAAGATGGTGAAGTTCAGCTGGGACAGCAAGGTTAGCAGGGTGACAAGGATTGCAGACTGCAGGATGGTGAAGACCACAGAGAATAGGGCAGTGGAGTGGAGGAATGCAGTGGGCCCAAAAAGTCAGATATGAGGAGGAGATAGGCAGATGGATGAGTTGAAGCTTAAACTACGCTTCAACTATGAAGCAGCTGAACTTTGTGTGATTGTGGCAATGTGCTAAAACAGCCATAACTTCAAGAACCAGAGTTAAGAACCATTTGTCCAGTGTCTTCTGATTACACTTCTTAGAAACCCATAGTTTGCATGGCATAAATGAAGATGGGAGGGGTGTATCCTACCCACTTTCCCTCCATACTCTTGCCTCTGTGCCCAGATGGCAAAAAGGCCTAATGGGCCAGTGGCAATTGGCTCCTTTGAAATCAAGATTTGAAATTTCTTAATGGTGGTGGGCAATAAGGAAAGGTCAAGCAACCAATTCAGATGCCTGCTGGCAAGGTGCAGCTGGCTAGGGGGCACTGACAGTCAACAGGTGATCTCTCTTCTTCCCTGGAAAGAGGGATTTCCTGGGGACATGCCAGGATGATAACCAGGGGTGCAGTTTCCCTCCCAGTCCATGGCTCCCCTTTGCTCTCTCTTACCCCAGAAAAATTCTGCAGGTCAGCCAAAGAAGAGGGGGAGTGATTTCCGATGTTCCCTGCCAGCTTCCCACCAGCAAAGTCAAAGGAGAAGCTGGTAGGAAGTTGAAAGTTGGTCCTACTCCTGCTGCTTTTCCTGGCTGCTCATGGTCATTATGTTTCTCTGTTTGGGTAAGGAAATATCCCTGAAAGGATGACCAGTCGTGTCATGGGTTATCTAGTACTGATTTATCTGAGAATGATAAGGCATGATATTTGAGATACTTTTCATCTACGTATTGAATATGTGTGCTGTCCCAGTGTCTTCATCAAAACTCTTGGTTGGCAGGGGAAGGGAGGAATTATTATTGTGGTAGATTGAGAGCCAGTGAAGTTTATCTACTCTTCTTCAGAGTTTATTGAATGTTAGACTTTTTTTTAATGCTCTGGGAGTTTTTTGAGTTGCCAGCATTGTCTATTCTGCCAAGACTATGATTTTACTATGGAACATGCAGTATAATGACCCACTGGATGCCTTTCCAGCAATATAGAATTCAAGTCACTCACAGATTTACTATACTACACAAATATAGAGATTAAAATATCATGAAAGTGTCAAACCTGTAAGGAGAATGATCAAAATGAATAGTTCCCATTTGCCGCCTAGTGGTTACAGATATAGGAAGATCTACTTTGCCACTTATATTGCTACCTACAATTTAATAATGTTCCCATTTTGCTTTTTCAAATAATCTGACTTGTTTTCATGATGTTTACAGTACATTATCTTTACAGTAGTGAACTGAATATAGAAGTTGAATCTGTTTCATATCTGCTGATAAGAGTGCAATTTGTACAATAAATGGAGGACAAAATTCATACTAGGAATTTTCAGACCTTTTCATGCCATGAAACTTGTTGAATCTCTGATTTACAATATTGGGGCTGTAGCATTTTTTCACAGATGACCAAGCATTGCTTAGTCTACCATGGACACCCCTAGCTGTGTTTGAACGAGTATTTATTACTTATTGGCCTTTGGTTTTCATGTAGTTCCATCAAAGTCTCATGGACCCCTAGGATTCCATGGAACGTAGTTTTCAAAACCTTGGTTGATTTGATGTAATTTGATTTGCGCCATTATTATTTTTATACATCTAAACCAGAGGTGCAATGGCAAAATCCCCCTGAAATCCCCCCGGTTCTATCTGGTAGCGCAAACTGGTAGCGCTGGCGGCGGGAGGCTCCGCCCACCCACCAGGACAACATTATGTCCCATTTTTTAACCATCTGCGCATGCGCAGAAGCGGGAGCACACTCAAACCAGTAGCAAAGGTAAGTAGATTTCATTGCTGCAGAGGTGGTATTCAGCAGGTTCTGACCAGTTCTGGAGAACAGGTAGTGGAAATTTTGAGTAGTTCAAAGAACCGATAAATACCATCTCTGACTGGCCCCGCCCTCATCTATTATCTGCCTCCCGAGTTCCAGCTGATTGGGAGGAAAAGGAGATTTTGCAGTAACCTTCCCCTGGAGTGGGACGGGAACGGAGATTTTACAGTGTTCTTCCCCTGCCATGCCCACCAAGCCACATCTACAGAACCGGTAGTAACAATTTTTGAATCCCACCACTGATATAAACCTGTTTTTTCTCAGGTTTTAAAGTTAACAGTTCATGCTTTCTTCTGAGTAATCCTTACTATGATAAGTCTCAGTTAGTTAAGAAGACATATATTTAGCTCAGAGCTGTGTGAAATCAGAATCTGTGATATAATTTAATTTCAGTAAGAATAAATGCTCTAAAATAGATTTAGTTCCTTCTTTGGTTAAACAAATTTTATATACTTAGAGAATATATTATACTTTATTTATAAGATGCCATTTTAATATCCAATTATTAACATTCATTTCTTTCTGTAAACATAAACAATTCAGAAATAAGTTTAACTGCAAAATGTATTGAGGATAAATGCAAATAAAATTCTTAGAAAACAAAGGCTTTTAAAACATTTCGAGTGCCTGAGACTGTTCAAAAACTAAGAAAATATTTAAAATGTAATTTAACAAAACCTTTATGTCATTCTGTATTTTTTCTTTTGGGGAAGAACATATGTTGCTAAAATGGAATAAATACATATAATCTCAAAGTGATTTAGATACCTGCTGCCATTGTTAAATTTTATATGCCATAACTTCATGCTTTATGTCAGTTGTGCATTGATGTACTATAGATCACACATGTGCCTGGAAATAAACTTTATGGAGTTTTATAAATTACAGTATATAGTTTCCTTATGGGGTTGGAGTGGAGGTGGAGAAGAGGATTAGATAGAAGCCACAAGTAAAATCTTTATTGATTTTAATGCAGATACTCCTTGACTTACAACTGTAATTGAGCCCAGAATTACTGTTGTAAGTCATGCCAGTCATTAAGCAGGTCACCATGTGACTGTGTCTGCCTTCACAACATTTTTGTATCAGTTGTTATGTGAATCACTGCAGTCTTTAAGCAAATCTATTATCCAATTCAAATTCATAGTTTACATCCACTCATCCCCTCCCCAAAGTGCTATGGAATACTGTGGAAAGTTAAACTAGATGGAAGAAAGAAGTTTCATTTCCTGTAAGTGCTTATTTTACTATTGGCCACCCTTACCATGGCGGTTATTCCAGTTTAAATTCTTTCTAGAGCCATCATCTCACTGTAGTGATTATGAGAGATGTACAAATAATGTTTTTGATAGAGTGAATATGAAGAGTTAATCAAAGAGCACCTGTGCAACCAATATGAAATCTATATCTCTATTCAGATAAACTGTAAAAATGGCATATATGCAGATATACATGTTTATCCTTTCTTCCTTCTTTTTTCACCGCTATCTATGGTTTGCAGTAAAGTTGCACTATTGCCCGCAGAATACTTCCAGACACAATTAACCATGAGTTATCCTTATAAATGAACACAAGGTTTTACTTTGATTAGCTGTAGCTGGAAGTATCCTGCAGTTGATAGTATGGATTATATTTTTAAAAATGGATAGCCACATAGTCATCTACAAGAATTTAAGAGGAACAAAGCTACAAAGTAGGATTCATTGTGATTTATAAGCTTAAAACACATTGCTACATATTGCCACAAAGAAGAAGGAGTCAAGCTATTCTCCAAAGCATCTGAGGGCAGGACAAGAAGCAGTGGATGAAAACTAATCAAGGAGAGAAGCAACCTAGAACTAAGAAGAAATTTCCTGACAGTTAGAACAATTAATTAGTGGAACAACTTGCCACCAGAAGTTGTGAATGTTCCAACACTGGAAGTTTTAAAGAAGAGATTGGACAATCATTTGTCTGAAATGTATAGGGTTTCCTGCCTGAGCAGGGGGTTGGACTTGAAGACCTCCAAGGTCCCTTTCAACTCTGTTATTCTATTCTGTTCTATTCTATTCTATTCTATTCTATTCTATTCTATTCTATTCTATCCTATCCATTTTTTAAAAATGTGTATTATTTTATATATTTTGGCAGCTAGTCCTTTTCATTAGGCATTTTCACATAATTTTCCAGGAGAAAGGCCTCATGTAGAACAGAAGAATGAAATTATTATACTGAATCAGACTAATATCTGTCTAGCTCATGCTGGCTATTTTATGTCTCCAGAATTCAAGGCTTCAGCTTTTCATAGCCCTGTGAGTTAAGGTTAGGGGTTAAATCTAGATTATTCTGTATGAAAAATAGAGTTTGTACCACTGAGTCTGCCGTTCTCTTTATCTTGGAAATATTTGTAATCATTCTGTGGAGGAGCAATGGCAGTATAAATTAGAGAAATTACTAGGATTTAGAGTTCATATTAACTTTTATATTGTTGATCATCCTCTATTTTAATCAGCTAACATTTGGCTTTTGTGCTTCTTGATTACCGTATGGTGCCCATACTCTTGAAATTGTAGTTTTGTCCTAGAACTGCAGATTCTGTTTAATTGTTCAGTTAATTAGAAAATACCTGACTGTTGAGAGACTTAGTCTACAATTTCTGAAAGTTTCAATGAGTGAGCAGCCTGAGCAGTATTTAGATGGACTTTGAAAAATAGGTTCAGTATAGATATTCCTTCCATGACAATTCCTTCCTAGGATTAAAAACCCAGAAGGATTGAAATCCAGTTCATATCTTAAAACAATGTTTAATAGCAATCATTGACTGGTTCATTAAAAAAATAAATTGAAATGCAATAATGTTAAGACAGATGTTCCTGATCCATCAAAGATAGATCAAGGGATGCTAGACTACTTAGAAAATAACAACAGCATGAATTTGTAAGCTTCTCTTAAAGTATTCCCTTACTACCTTGCTCCCAGTCCCAGAAATGAGTACAGCAATATTGGAATACCTTGAGCAATGGTATAACTCACAGCTGTCTTCCTTTTCATGTACTTGCCTTGATGAAATAATTTTTAGAAAATTACTATTTTAAAATTCTGATTCAATTTATTACAGATTATGGTCTTTCTTCCTACCTTTTGTTTTTAAGTAGATCCTCTATTGATCAATCATAGCTTTACTCTCTAGCCAGAATCCATAACAATTATTACTAGGGCTGGACAAGGATTTTTCAAGCTAAAAACATCAAAAAGTAGGACCACACATTCTAATAAAATGGACAAGTAATGATGACAGATTTTTCTTTATATCTCATCTCGTAGGAAGATTAAAAAGTAGGGCCTTTTCAAATAAAAGCAGGGAATCTGAGAATTATAGCTCATCCAGAGAGCTAAAGCTCCCTTGGCCCCCCACTGAGGATTTTCATGCCTAGTTCCTTCACTTGTAGGAAGGAGGTAACAGATTCTTATCACTTGTTGTGCAATCCACATGTGTTTATTATCTAATTATAATGACAATCTCAACTTGCTTGCATTATCCTCTTTTTTGTGTGATGTGATTTTCATGTCTCTTTCATTGCTTTTTTGGCACAACGTATTTTGTTTTACTATCTGAATTTGGTAAACTACAGATTGCATAAACCATGATTTACATGGAAAATATGTGTAGGAATTTCAGGGTGTGAAAATCACCAACACATCTTCTAAGGTAGCTGCTTTGGATGTTCCAAAAAGAAACACAATTGGATTGATGGGTGGGTGGGTGGATGGATGGATGGATCAGTGGTAAAATCCATTTTTTTAAACTACTGGTTTTGTGGTCGTGGCTTGGGTGTGGTTGGCTTGGTGGGCGTGGCAGGGGAAGGATACTGCAAAATTCCCATTCCCTTCCCAC
>JANHFK010006325.1:237973-260618 GCA_036250565.1 Sibynophis collaris
GGAGGGAGAAAACAGCCTTCCCAACCCCCCCCCCCAGAAGCCCTCCAGAGGCTGAAAACCACCCATTTGCCTCAGAAGGCCCATTTTTCGCCCTCCTGGAGCCTGGGGAGGGTGAAAACGGCCATCCCCACCCCTCCAGAGGCCAGAAACAGCTCGTTTCCCGACTTCCAGTGGAACCGGAAGGCCCCAAAATCAGCTGGACGGTGCACACATGCATGCTGCAGCTGAGCTGGGGCAACGCTCATGTGCCCATCAATATGGCTCCACGTGCCACAAAAGTGATATATATTCTCCCATTGCCTATTTAATAACTGTCAAAACCCAAACAACTACTGTGAATCTATATAAAAGTATCCATGGCCACCATAAGAAAGCTAAGGATCAGTTAATGGAGTGAATAGGACTGCACACAGATGTGAATTAATGTGTTGAAAGATTTTTCATATGAAATATTTTTTTTACAATTTTACTTGGCACGCCCTTATTTCTAAGCCCAGTATAACACTTGTTTTTCCCTACAACAACGGCTCCATTAAGTTTGTTGGGCTGAGAGGCAGTGCTGGCTCAAAGTTAAACTAGTTAATTCTGTGGCTGAAACATCTTTCTTAACATTTAAGGCATATCAAATCCCCCATTCTCCACAATGTTCTTATGCCACACTGCTTTCAGCATTTGTTATTTCACCACTTCATCACAGTATTTAAACATCTTAATTTCCCAGCATACCTTTTAAGTGCACTTCTTCTTGGCCTCATAGCAGAATATCTTTTAATGAAAACAAAGAAGCAGAGCCAGATAGGAAAAGCGTTTATCTTCCATGCTGCCCTCTTTTATGGTTAAAAGAATAGAGACATTTTTCTCCCAAACCAAAAAGACTTAATTCAGGTGACATCTCCCATTCAAAGGTGTGGGCTGTAGATAGAAATGGATTATTCATTTGAAACTGCAAATGGAAATTTGCTTAATGGGTCTTGGAATTAAAAAAAAAAAAAACCTCTTCCAGTAGCCTCAAAGTTTTCTAGCTCCTCTATTTATACAAAGGGGAGGAGAAATAGAAAGCTTCTTGACATAATTCTATTTATAAACTTTCAATCAGAAACAAAAATCAACTCCCATAACGGCACAAACAACTTACTGCATTCTTATCCTTTCTGGTTATGAAGTGAGCAGCATGAAATAGTCAATACGTTGAATAATGTTGAAAAAAAAATCAATAAATCCCTCAAGAAACAGACTTCCTTTTGACCATTCAAGACATGCCAAGCAAATCAAAACCAATCTCTGGTCAATATCCTGTCTACCATTGGATCCATAATCCCACATCACTCTTGGGACATGGCCACAAATAACATCCTGCTGATAAAGTTTACCCTCTCTAGAAAAATATGTGTCTGTATTTACTATTTATATGTGATAAAAAAGATATGTAAAGCAATTGCTTAGTGTTTATTTTTGTAATATGCATGCATATCTTACCATGACTTCATCTAAATCCTGTTATGGAATGTTTGCGACCAATAAATTGTTTGTAAATTGAGTGTCTTTGTTTCTGGGAAGTAGATATTGCCTTGCAAGTGTTGATAATGTGTCCTCTATGTGTCTGGCCAGATTTTGCCCTCCTTACAAATCAGCTATTTTGCAGACTGAGTATTGGGTTCATGGTCTTGACTAATTAGATGAATAAAAACAGCTGAGAAGGGAGAGGAAGGTGTGGTCTCATGAATTTCCTCTCCAACACTTCCAAGTGATCCAAAAGAAAGGCTACAGCAGTTCTGTGTACATTTTCTGGAGTTTTCAGCAATGTTGAACCACAATTTTCGTGAAATGCCTAATCAGTTCTATTTTTATGAGATAGTTATAGGTCAACTTCCCTCCCTAAATTGCTCCTAATATTATGAATTTGAATTTCTGGTACGTAGACAGCACTAGAATTTCCACAGAACCAATTGTTGTTATCTCGGTTAATCACAATGTCACAGAAAATTGGGAAAGCTGTAACTTTTGCAGAGTCTTAATATATAAAGGGGTTACAGCTGATGGATGCCCTTTGAAACTGAACAAATGAAAATGAAGTTTGTCACTCATGGTTTCTTGTCCTTGTGTAATAGAGGCAACTACAAGCCAGCGCAATTCAAATTTCATTGCTAGGATCTCTCTCACCTACAAAGATACTGGATCACTTAGATGGAATTGGGCATGGCACTGACTGGCAAAATAGCTGGATACGAAATCTAGAGATAATGAAGGTTTTTTAAAAAAAAAAAACCTTAAGTACTAATTGCAAAAGCTCTGCAAAAGCTCTGCAAACATATAACATCAAAATTCCAGTAAGAACAACAGTGAAAGAAGAAAGGATTTTACATGAATATATGCTACTGGATAAGGTACTGACATAATGAAATAAAATATAAAATACATGTGATGAAAGAAATGGCAAATGACATTCTTCTTAAATGCCCTATCTTCCCATTAGCAGATCAGTTTGAGGTTAATTGCGTGTCAACATCATATAACCTTGCAGATGATTGCTTAATTTGTGAGTATCATAATATTTGTAACTCAGACCAAGATGAAAAGACTCTAAAATAAAAGGGAAATGAGGTAGAATTTCTATGCACCCATAGAAGCCATATTTTTTTAAAAAAACTGTGATTTTTATCTTTGAGGTTCCTATAATGGAACTACATTAAGCAATTTTTTTGATGTTTTTATTGTCAAATGGGAAAAGATTGCTATTTATTCATATGAAGTATTTTGAAATGCCAGAAGCATGATCATTATCTTATGAGCATGTGATATAAATACAGAACAATTGTTTACTAGTTTAAGCATTCCTTGAACTGTCCATTTTTGGCAATGGGATATATGTTATTGCTTTTTTCCAAACTATTGCTGGTTTTTTCCATATCTGCTTACAAAATAGACACTAAACTTTGACTTTGTTTTGCCGCAAGATAAACACTTCTACTGCTATTTCCTTTGCTATAAGCAATATTTTTGATTGCTATATTTTACTTTACTTTCCAAAATATCTGCACCTACTCCCATTATCCTGGGGAAAAAATGAAACCTGACAAAGGAAAATTAATTCATATCACAAATTTAATGAATATTTTGGAAAGAAAGGATCTTTAGTTTGGAAAGATTTCAGTGTTTCATAAGGAATTCGATGGGTTTTAGCAAAAAAAACCTTAGTGTATTAAATAAGGGAAATGTTTGCTTTTGGCTTTTCATTTTCTTAATTATCCAGACCACATTATCAATAAGTTTAGTTATTTGTAAAATTAAAATTTATACATACATGCATACCAGAAAAAATAACAAAGAAAAATGACAATAGTAAGTTACAAAGTTATGCAAAAGTAAGTAGAATATATAGTAATATATAGTAATAAAATATACACATATATATTTACTTTTATATATGTGACTTTGAGGAGAAATTTTGTTATCAATGCTTAAAATGTTAATGTAAAATTGCATTTTTGCAGCTGGGTAATCTATTTAGAAAAATGTTAGTTACAGTATGATTAAATTTATGCTGTAGGACATGCTGCTGGAGAGGATGTTACCTGGTAAAAGTGGAATGAATTGGAGAAAATCTTGGAGTGGCTTGTGAATATGCAAAGAGACCATGAGAACTGACTGAATAGAATACAGAGTAACAGGGTTGGAAGGAACCTTTGAGGTTTTTGAGTCCAACCCCCTGCTCAAGCAGAGCATCCTACACCATCCAATCTCTTCTTAAAAACATCCAGTGATGGTGCATCCATACCTTCTGAAGGTAAGCCATCCCACTGATTTATTGTTCAAACTATAAAGACATTTCTTGTTCGTTCCAGGTTGGATCTTTCTTTAATGAGCTTTCAACTCATTACTTCTTGTCCTGCCCTCAGGTGCTTTGGAAAATAGGTCGAGCCCCTTTTCTCTGCAAGAGCCCCTCAAAAATATTAGAAGACTGGTATCATGTCACCCCTAGTCAGGGGTGAAATCTGCTTACCTTCCCTACTGTTTCGGAAGGGCGCACTCCATGTGCGCTTCACTCGTGCGTGCGCCACTGTCACGCCTGATTTTTGACCCTCGGCGCATGCGCAGAGGATTAAAAACCAGTAAGTAACAACGTCCAGGTGGGTGGGCGGAGCCTTGCGCTGCCGCCATTACCGGTTCACCAAACCACGCACTGCCACCACTACCGGCACACACGAGCCAGACAGAACCAGCAGGATTTAACCACTGCCCCTAGCCCTTCCCTTCTAAGTTGTCTTTAAGGAGATTCTGAGTCTGGATAGAAGAGCTGCATGAATTAAAAGCTGTCTAAAGCATGTGGACAGCAGATGTATCAGGGACACCCTGGTACCAAGGAAGATAGCCCATGCTCTACTTGTGCAAAACACTGTTGGTTGATTGGTTTATTTGATTCTGATGTTAGCTGTCTCCAACCTGACTCAGAGCATCTTACTGAAATAATGAATCAGAGATAAAAAGTTAAAGATTGGACATTCTCTTCTCTCTTCCTATATTCGTACCTTATATCTTCAGGCCTCAATCATATAATGTCTCCTCCTTCAAGCAATCTTTGAGATAAACATTTAAACATTATTTTTAAACATTTACATCATTACTTAAAAAGATGAATGAGCTTATCAAGAACCTTGGTTGTCTACAATGTTGGAATCCAGCCACTAGTGTTTATTGCTTTAAAAAACTGCATCAAATACTTATGGATGCCGATAAGACACTATGCTACAGGTAGCCCTCAAATTACCCTTCAAAGGTACAATGGCACTAAAGAAAGTGACTTATAACCATTTTACCATTTACAATGATTGCAGCATCCCCATGGTCATGTGATCAAAATTCAAGTATTTGGCAACTGGCTCATATTTATGAGTGTTGCAGTGTTCTGGGGCCATGTGATTATCTTTTGGGATCTTTTGAGAAAGTCAATGGGGAAGCCAGATTCACTTAACAACTGTGTTACTAACTTAACCACTGCAGCGATTTACTTAACAACTGGGGCAACAAAAGTTGTGAAATTAGTGTATTAGTGTAAGTTGAGGACTAACTATAATACAATTGCCAAGTTGTTGGTTAAAATCTAGAAGCTGTTTGCAAAAATATGGTGACCCGTGAAGATAACCATAGCAGCAACAGTGTTCAAAATGTATACAGAATGGGGAAATGCTTTTGTTCTAATTTATAAAAAAGAGAAATGTATCATCTTTGGGAGGGCCAGGGAATCAACAAAATATAAATATATAAACTCTCATGATATTCTTTGGCCTTTTATAAAGCCAGACTGAACATTCTGCATTTCTTTTTCTTTGAATGGCTCCAATCTTTGTTGATTCTAAGCATTATTTCGCTATATAATTAATTGTACATTCTGATGTTTGTGTGTTTTGAGGGGATCTTATTGGAATGTAGATAAATCTCTTCCAATCTGATGGTCACTATATCATTCTCCAGATTTACTGGTATATCTTGGTAAGAACCATTACAGCTTCTTCTTCTTTTGCTTGCCATATTTCAGGGCGTATTCTATCAGTTGCTGTTGCTTTCCTATTTGGTAATATCTATTTAACTCAAGTATTTAACTATCTAACTCTAATACCTGAGTTAGTAAATATGGAATATTTACAGACCCCTCACATCCTGGACTTAAACTGTTTTAACTCCTACCCTCAAAATGATGCTATAGAGCACTGCACACCAGAACAACAAGACACAAGGACAGTTTTTTCCAAAATGCCATCACTCTGCTAAACAAATAATTCCCTCAACACTGTCAAGATATTTACTAAGTCTGCACTACTATTAATCTTCTCATTGTTCCTATCACCCATCTCCTCCCACTTATGACTGTATAACTGTAAGCTTGTTGCTGATATCTTTACGATTTATATTGACTGTTTCCTAATATGATTTGATTGCTTATTTGTACCCTATGACTATTATTAAGTGTGGTACCTTATGACTCTTGATAAATGTATCATTTCCTTTATGTACACCGAGAGCATATGCCCCAAGACAAATTCCTTGTATGTCCATTCACACCTGGCCAATAAAGAATTCTATTCTATTAAGTGCTCAGCAAAATACTCACAAGCCTCTGTAGTGTGGATTGGAAAATACATATACATAAACAGTCACATTGGTTTAGGCCACAGTGTCATATCATACCAGTAAATAATTCCTCCTTTGCAACATTCATCTCTAACAAAACTTATAGATACTGAATAAATGCCATTGTTATTTGCTTAGTTTGACGGTATCTGGTGACAGTAGAACTTAAATTTATGATTGTATGACATGTTTTATGGTCTCTTGCTGTTCTACTAGATCTTATGGATTTGGCTTTGACTCATAAATTCAATGCCAGTAGTTTACTAGTATGTGAAATAATATAATAAATCTCTTGTATATACTCATCTGCTGGATGTCTTATGGGTACTTGTGATTAATATTTGAATTTTATCAATAGATTTCTTGTAAAGTTATCTCTAGATCTGGAGTGACCCCTAGAAAACAACTGGACAGTTTAAATGAAGCAAAGTAAAAATAATTATAAACCTAAGAAGAATGAGCTGATCTGTTTCTGCAGGAGCTGACTTGTTTTTTTCCTCTCATTATTTAGGTTTCGGTCAATACTTTAATCCTATTTTTTTTTTTAAAAAGGATTTCCATTTGCTGTACTAGGAATAGGAAGCCTATTAGGTTTGTTTTGAATAAAATACTGATGAGTGTTACTATACTCACATGATGTCCACTGTCAAAGTGATGGAATTGTGGCTGCTGTGTTGAGAACATTTTCATCCCAGAAGAAAAAAGAAAAACACAGCGCAGGAAACTGCCAATGGCCAATTTCCAGTTATGCTCCCAGTGTGTCTGGAAAGACTGCTATTGCTCAGCCTCTCAATGATTCTAACACAAATGGGGACGGGTCCCTCAGGACTGTTTACATGACCTGCAAGAAGTTTCATTAGCTGCTATTGTACAGCAAAGACAGTTCGTGCTATCGTCACTCTGTAGGCATACCTATAGGCTAGATTTGAGTCTCACACTCCCTTCTCAAAATGTACCCCTTATTTGTCCTGTCCGCTTTGTTAGACCTTTGCATTCCAGACAAGTTGGAGGGGTCATTTTGGTGACTTTCAGAGGCTTCTTGCAAAAGTTACCAAAATCGTACCTATTGACAAGGCAAGCCAAGTGACACTCAACTCTTTCCCTTTCTGTCCTTTTCTTTTCTTCAGCCTTGTACAGTATCCTGTAATTGACTCAGATTTTTAATTAACACCTAGGAGAGAAGATGCCTATACAAAAATTTTCCTATTTATGTTTGCAAGTTGTAGGATAAGAAAGTTCCTGTTCTAACCCCAATTAGATTATTATTTCCCACTTCTGTCTTAGCTGGTGCTCAGTACCTGCCAGACAATTAGCAATGTAGCTAATCCTCATTAATATGTAACCTTCTCTTCCCGATGCCCAAACTAAACAATTTTGATGGAGGAAGTGGGGGGGGGGGGAGAGAGGTTGAAGGGCTGAGGAAACTTGTCCCATGAAAACACCAGCATATTATCGACTCAGCTGCTTACACCTGTTCAGTTATTTTAAAGTTTAGAAAAAGAAGAATCTTGGCCCACATTACTGCTACAGCTTTGGTGTGTTACATGAATAAAACACAAGAATAGAGAAATGAAGAAACTCTGGCATGCATTTTGATAGGAAAGGAAATTTAGTAATATTTTTGTTTTGTTCTTTTTCAAGAGCATATATTTACCGGTACTAATCTTTTGTATCTTTAAGAAGTTGAGATTTGTCAGTAGGCTCATGTATGATTTTAATTTTGCTTGATGCTATGGACACTACATATTATGAATATGTCACTATATCATATGATATTCTTAATTGGTGACATATGACCAATAGTATACTCGCTTGTAAAATAACCTAAATAACTCACTTTGCATAGAATAGTAATGACATGTTTAAGTAAAACTGGACTTTGGTTGCACTTATAGCATGCTGATTCAAATGTGCTGATGGTAATATTTTTACAAGTAGGAAACTAATGCACATTACTGAGACATGTTTAACTAACATGATTAAAGGCCTGGAAACAAAACCATATGAACAATGGTTGCAGGAATTGGGTATGGCCAGTCTAGAGAAAAGAAGGACTAGGGCTGACCTGATAGCAGTATTCCTGTATTTGAGGGGCTGCCATAAAGAAGAGGGAGTCAATTTATTTTCCAAGGCATCAGAAGGCAAAATAATAAACAATGGATGGAAACTAATCAAGGAGAGAAGCAACCTGGAATTAAGGAGAAACGTATAAACGGTGTGGACAATTAACCAGTGGAACAGCTTGCCTTCAGAATTTGTAGGTGCTTCATCGCTGGAGGTTTTTAAGAAAAGACTGGACAACCACCTATCTGAAATGGAATAGGGTTTCCTACTTGAGCAGGGGGTTGGACTGGAAGACCTCCAAGGTCCCTTCCAGCTCTATTCTAATTGAGATTGGAGTATTTACTCGCTCCTTCCCATATTGTAAAATATTGCGTGAAAGCTTTAGTTGAACAAAGTTGTGATAGGTACAAGAGATTAATTTCTATCGGTCCATGATGACCATATCATAGGGAAGATTGTGATCTGAAATAGCAGTAAATGATAAAAAGTATGAATTATATAACTCAATAAAAGCAAAATAGAAGTGTGTTTGCCCAGTATCTGGGCAAACGTAAAGGACTGCTTTAAGTATGTAGTTTAAGAAGGAATCAAGACTATCTGGGATCAGTTTGATCCTTTGGATTTTGAGGAAGCAGAGGGTATTATTTGCTGTTAATTCTGTCACCTGTGCATTCATTCTGTGCCCTGTCCATGTAGCAAAAGCTGCCAGGCAGGTGACAGGAAGCTGAAGAAGGGCACTATTGAGTGAGCAGTTTGAATCCCTTGTCTTGAAAGAGGCCATTGTTAAGCCCTTCTTCAAGAAGTCATCATTCAATCTGAATATTCTGGATAATTACTGACCACTCTTTCTTTTTTGACAAAGGCAATTTAAAAGGTGTTTAGGCCACAGCTATATGCAACTTTGGAGAAAATATATTAGTTTGTTCCATTCAATAAGGATTTAGCCCTAATGATAGAACTGGGGGGGGGGTGCAACTTTCCTGATCCCACTCAACCTTTTGGCTGCCTCTGATAACATCAACCATGATATTCTTCTGGGTTGATTATAATATTTGTGAGTGTCAGGCACTGTACTGAGTGTCAGGGGCAGAATCCTTGGGCATGTTTTTTGGGAATGTCAGAAGCAGATTGAATTCTACAAGAATGTGCCAGTCAAAAGCCGATTGAGTCTGGAGATTGTCTATCTTTGATACTGAATGAGGTTGCAACTGCAAACTCTTTGGATTCGCAACTCCTGTTTGAACAACAGGGCTCTAAGAAGATCTTCAGATAATATTGGGTGCTAATTGTGTTTATTTATGTGACAGGAGATTTTGTACATAATTTTTCATCCTATTGTTATACCTTAGCAAGATTATTGCAATTCATTCTATACAGAGCAGACATTGATGACTCTTTGGAAACTTCAGCTAATTATAGAGGCACTATGATTTACCTGTGTAATACTGTCACTTACGGGAGCTGCATTGCTTGCCAGTTATTTTCTGGGTGCAATTCAATATTTTAATTGTTAACACCCTGCATGGTTGAGATCTATCTGAGACTATGTTCCCAAGATTGAATTTCTTATTTGGTAAAGATCAGGAGAGCAGTCTTGCTGAGGAGCTCATGAGTAAGGGAATGCCATCTCTACAGATCCTATACTAATGGTTTCTCTGTGATTCTCCTTACCCATAGATATCTAGATCACCCCTTCCTTCTTACAGTATGTTTCTAAAGATCAATGAAAGCATGAATTTTGAGGATAAATAAGACCATCCTACCTCTAAATAACCCTCTTGTTGGTATACGACAAACCATTCAGAGTTTTTGGAAATGAAACAGCATATAAACAAGCATATTTCTCTATTTCATAGACACAAAAACAAAAAGGTATTGAAGGTTGCAACAACTGTTAGAGTATATACTGTAGCTCTTTTATCACACCATTTTATCTTTTCCCATTTCTTTCTATGGGCCTTTAAAAATTTTGTGTGGTAGTGTGCAAGAACACGTGTGCATTCTAACATTCTTTTCAAGTCAATTCTCAACTTAATTTTGTCCTGCGTTTCTATTTCTGGCAGTTTTGTACATATTTGAGCAGTTCTGAGGCATTTTTGCCTAATATCTGAGAAACTATGTGATGGACACTTCAGTTTGTATGATGTGAGAGGACTGGTAATTATTTGCAATTAGATAAATTGCCTTTTCTTACCTTCCCTAATTAGCATTTCTTTTACATGTCACTATCAATAGGGAAATAAAACTAGGCAACAGCTTCAGTTTTCCAGTTCAATGGAATTTCTAAGAATTTCAAACAATTAATGGGTATGTCAAGCAACAATATATCTTAAATGAAATACCTCTTATTCTTTTTAACTCTTCAGAAATTGAAAATGAATTTGCAAAATGTCAGTATAGGCCAATAAAACAAAATCCTATATTTATAAACATTATCCTTGCCTCTTAGCTTAAATAATAATAGCAACAGCACATAGACTTGTATACCAATCCATAGTGCTTTACAGCACTCTCTGAGTGATGTACAAATATCAGCACATTGCCCCCAATAATTTGGGTTCTCATTTTACTGATCTTGGAAGGATGGAAGGCTGAGTCAACTTTGAGCTGATTCAGGATTGAACTCCTGACTGTGGACAGAGTTAGCCTGCAATACTGCATTCTAACCACTTTGCCACCATGGTTTATTGATATCCAGCTGTAGAAATGCAGGGTCACACTTACCTATTAAATGTTATTATCTGCTTAAGTGGATTTCTAGGGCAGCTATGGCAAATTGAAGAAGACATCTCAGCAAAAGTGGAACCGACAACCTCAGCAAAGACTAACAAACTAGTAAACAGACCAGTTGTTTGAAACCTTTCTGGATAAGAAGATGGGAGATTACCCACATATGCTCTATGCAGCTACTCCTCACACAGAGACTGCAGAATTACAGCACTTTCAGAAATGTCCTGTTTAAGCACCATAAAACTATTAGAGACCTTCAGAATCACAAGAGGTTTTGGATTTTTTTAAAGTTTGGATTTTTACTAGCAATCCAGGCAGCATCAGCTTTCCAGCTAATAAACTTTTAAAATTTGAAGCTTGCCTCAAGCATTTATTTTGTATTACCAGCCTTTTGTATCTTTCTCATTCAGACCATTCTGTGTTACAACCATGTAGACTGCACGGAAGGAAACCAAATCAGTATATATATGCATACGGGAGAGATTCCCAGTTCAAGTTTTCATAGATATGGTAACTAAGGCTACCACACACATTTTGCTAGAATAATAGAATCATAGAGTTACAGTTAGAAAGGACCTTTGGCATTATCCTAGTTTAACAATGCATAATCTATAATGTACATGCAGGCCAATCTAGTACCCTCAGATATGTGAGGTGTTCGCTTCCAGAACTTCGAGTTAACCCAACCAAGGCAAGTTATTCTGGCTAAGAACTCTGAAAGTTGAAGTCTAATTATCTAGAGATACCAGATGCACTGAAATAATTTATAACTGAATTCCCAACTTACTGTATATTGTTCACTTTTTTACTGGCCAGAAATTCTGTCCATTTAGTGTCAATATATCCATGCTTCTATAGCAAAGGGCACTCACCTTGTGGCAAAGTATAACCATGCTGTGAAAATGGGGTCTATTTAATGAGGAATGTAGTTGTCTTCAATCAGCACAAAGGACATTCTGTCTAAATATAATAGACCTCTCAGAAGCAAAAAAAAAGACAAGAGAAGAAAAAAGATTCAGAATGCTTTGTGTCTGCTATGAAAGCTTCAGTTATTCACAAAAGTACAATTTCCAAGCTGATTGTATGCTGAAAAAGAATGCTTATGTGCAGCTATCAAGGAGGCTGCTAGAAAAATTATTCTCCTATATTTGAACCATACCAAGCCTCATCAACTTGTCTATGGCTGCCACTAATTGGAAGTTGGTTAGCTTATTGTGTTTTCATGTGTATGTATGAGAAAGAGAAGTTGCTCAAATGAATGAAGCCAATTACAATAGGCTTTGAGAATGTATTGTGAGCTCATTACCTTTCATACTTTATGTAATGGGGCTATTCTTGAAGAGTATTGGGAAGTTCATCTGATACAGAATCCAGTATTGTGGACAACTATGGGCTCTCCTATAACAGTATATGTTACACCTCTATTCCGTTAGCTACATTGGTTGCCAGTTTGCTTCTGAGTCCAATTCAAAATGCTGGTTTGGACCTATAAAGGTCTTCTTGGTATAGGGCCAAGCTATCTGAGATACTACCTCTCTCTGGTTACATCAGCCCACCATGTTAGATCTGCCAGAAACAGCATGCTGTAGTTACCATCAGCTAGATACCTATGTTGAGTGGGTCCCAGGAGCAGGACCTTCTCCTTCTGATGCCTTATAAGGCATCTGCCTTATGGGATTTTCTTCCTCCTAAAATTAGAATAACTAAAAAATTAGAAAACAAATTCTTTTGCTATTATGGAAGGCCCTCCAGACCTGTTTATATTATTGGGGTTCGAGGCTTTTGGGGAATGGGGACATGCTTAGATGGTTCCATTGGTGAGATGGCTATTTTTATTCCCTCTTCCCCTAGGGTTTATTTTATTTATGTATTATATTTTTATCTGGTTACATTGTGTCTACTTTTATAATATTTACTGTTAATGTGATCTTTATATTTTCATACCCATGGTTTATATATGTGGTTTTACCTGTCTGTTCTATTCTGCCCAGAATCACCTTCCGTGAGATAAATTCAACAAATAAACAAACCATCAAACAGTTCTTCTTGTCACAAAGAAGAATAAACTTCTCTAATCTAGCATCCTCCAGATGTGCTGGGTTTAATATATCTAGAGTTCTATCCAGATGTTGACTATGGCCCTGGAAGTTCTGTTGTGACTCTCCAACATATCTGGATGTCAAAAAGTCAGAAAAAGACTGATATTTATAAATGGTTTTGAATATAATACTACATTGCACAAATCTATGGCTAATATATTATCAGATCAGAAGAATTTCACTATTCTGTAGAAGGAGGATGTTTCTTAAATTATGATGTTTGGTTCTAACACATCTGGAAGGCATCAGGATGATGCAGGCTGATTATTTCCAGATGGCATAATTCTGGATGTCTTTCACTCAAGGTCAAACTGTGATGTTCAGAGCTAAAGAGGTTTATTTCTCAAAAATAGTATACCTTGTCCATGCCTGTTTTTATTTGAATCAACTGCCCCACCTGAGTCTTAGGATTTCACATGGAATGCTGTTCTAAAAGCTATGCAAGTAATCTTTGTTTAGTGATCACAATTGAGACTGGCCACTTGGTTATTCAGTAAAAAGGGTGTCTATGGAGATGCTCAGTCATCCAGGTCATGGTTGTCCCCAAAGTGCTTCTCTTCAAAAGGCAACCGGACTTTGTTTTTCCTTGAAGACATTTCACTTCTCATCCAAGAAGCTTCTTTGGTTCTGACTGAATGGTTTATATTTAGAGGATTTATATTCCTTGCAGTCATCTGATCATTAGCATTCTTTCTGAGAGTCATTGAGGCCACTTGGAAGTTTATCTGTGCCCTCAAGGGTCACTTGAATAGCGCAAATGGGTGTGGAACTTTCTTGGAACTGCTGAACTGTTGTGTAGAACACAGTTGTGACAGTAACGTGGTTGCTGAATGAAACCATGACTGGATTTGTGACCTTACTTCAGCTTTTCTTTTCTTTACAGACCTGTGAAGGTCATAAATATGAAGAGTGATTATGCAGGAGTCGTAAACTCCTCTTTCTAACTGTATCCTCCCATGAACAAAATTATTTTTAAGTAGTGACTTTTCTGGCAGTGGATCCAGTCTCTGTATGTACTCTATCTCTTGTGGGAATCTAACTTTAAAGAAACAAACCAATGGGTGTTAATCCCTCATTTAATATGTACATCTTTTCACTTGCGCTAATATTTTATCATTGCTACATCACAAGTCTAGTAAATCCCAGTGGAAATACCACTAACTAAACACAATCCATCAGTGAGGTGGGGGTTAATCCTACTTAGCTTTCATGCTACAATACCGAGGACACTCAGGCCTGGTGAGAACATAAATCCCTGCATATCTTGGCTTTTCTAATGTACAGCCATACCAAACTGCAAAATTTAGCCGGCCTTTCCAATCTGTGATGCATATTAAAAGGAAGGTTTGATTGCATGGTTGGAGCCACTGTCTTGAATTGTTTGGGGTTTTGTTTTGTTTTTTGAACTTCCTGTGAATACCACAGTACCCGCTCCCTGTGGCTTGTAAAAGCTAGCAGGAAGACAGCAAAAAGAAATCTAATGATCAACCCAGAATTATGGCAAGTAGACAGAACTGACTGAGCAATGGATAGAAAGGGGGCAAAGCTAGGCTGGTTGTCATGGTGACAAACAGATAATCACCTCCTTAAAACAGCTGTGAGGGAAATTTTAAAAAACACACAGACATGTACAGGGAACCAATTGCTATCAGATGAACTTTAGTTAATCAAAAAGGAGCTTTCCTTCACTCAGCTGTAATGGAGAAAAAGAACAATAGTTTGGATGCACTATTCTGCTCTATTCTGGTTTTCCTGACCAAACATGAGACAGAGCTAAAATCCTCCCTTCTCGTTCCAAAGATGTAGCATTCAAATCCTGCTTGAATGCCTATAGTGAGACTGTTTTGCATTTACATGTGATTTATTGCTATATCACAATATAGCAATGCTTGGAGCATCATAGCTCTCTTCCTGTGAGCTTATAGTGAACTCGATATACTGGTTAGTCTTCTCCCACAACAAGTATGTCTATTTCTATAATCGGGATCTGAATGGGACAACTCGCCGCAGCAAACTTGCTACATCCAACTCACCATGGTCAACTTATCACAACCAATTCGCCATGGCCAACTCACCATGGCCAACTTGCCATGGGACAACTCTCTGCAGGACAATTCAACAATTCAATTTAATTCTTTAAAATAATTTTTAAAATATTTAAATTTTTGTCATTTACATTTCATTCTGTCCCTCCTTTGGCATCCTTTCTTTAATTATTCTATTCCACTATTTCTTTGATACAAATATAACTCTTGTCTCATGAAGAGTTATCCTGCAGCAAGTTGGCCATGGCAAGTTAGCCACAATGAATTGGCTGCAATGAGTTGGCCAAGGCAAATTGGCTGCAACAAGTTGGCCATAGTGTGTTAAATAGGCCTATTGTACATAGGGAAAACTATATGAATGTATGCATGATAGTATGCAAGGTTTGATAGTATATCATATGTAAGATTTATAACTTGCACACAGTAGCCAGCATGTTTCTAATTTTATTTTTATTTTATTTATTCCACCACAGGAACTACTTGTCTGGAACTTCCATGGTTTATTTTTTCCTACATACATACGTAGTTATGTACTTGTACGATTGTTCTCTTCTAATATGCCAATACAAATTTGCAAAATTTATTGAATAAGGCTATTTTTAGTATACTTCCGCTAATGATAATGCATACATATATGTCTATCTCAAGATGGAACATTATTTAAATCTAAAATTTAACATATATGATGTAATGCTTTAAAATGGTGAAGAATAAAATCTTTAATATACCTAGCTAAGCTCTAAAATCATTACATATTTATTATGTCTGGCGATTATCACTATCTTTTTTTCCTAGGCTGCAAAGAAAGCAATCCACTTTGTCAGAAACTAGATGGTACTTTGTAAGACAATATTCAGTTTATTTTCAACATTTCTTATAGCACTGAGTAATAAGAATAAGCAATGATGCCTGTATTTGACACACAACTAGCATTCCAATGTGTAGTGTGCCATATCTTCTGTTTCATATGCCTCACATATATGGAGTCTGTCTTCCATAAGATGCCTCTGAACCTGCCTTGTGGCATCCTGTATTGGAGACCAGTAAAGGTACATAATACTCTCTTTTCATTGTAAAAACAGATACCGGTACTTTTCTTCTTGAAATTGGCATTTAACTCTTCCTAGATTTTTTTAGCCTTGTAATCAATAGAACAGGCACAGTACCTGTATGTCTATTTGTCATCTAATATCTAATATTCATTGACAACATTTCTTATGTTGATCCCTGGCATACTAAACTGCTCTAAAACTATGCTGAAATGCCACTTTTGAAAGATTAGAAAACCAGGATGTGAAAGGTTTTAACCATCTGCTCATTAAATCCTAGGAAGTCTATTTTGATTCATTTGAGTTAACCAGACACAGTAATTAAATAACCTAAAAAGGATTACAGCTACTACTGTGAGCAATCCAAATTCAGCTCTGATGGGATGTGCTGGTGAAACACTTAAGATCAAGAGGAAAACACCAATTCCAGGCACTTTCCATTCCTTTAGTTGTAGCAAACATCCTTATTTTGGGATTAATGGTCAGCACAAATAGCACATACACCTTAACAACCTTCAAAACTGGTTTAATGAATCTGGATATTTATAATTCAGCTCCCCGTTAAAAATGTAAACACATCTCTTAGGTTTGTTCATCTTTATTTAAAGAATCCTGGAGCCTGTGAATGAAAACAATATAACCCAGCAAAGAAAAGATTCAACCTGTTCTATTTTATGGAAATTTAAAAACCACTTACGTTGCTTCCTTTTCTTGCCAAAACCCACCTCTTTTGATTTTATACAATTAATAACTAGGTCACTCTCCAAATAATACATATTGAACTATTTCAGTTGCCTATATAATCCCAATTGAGATGTGGCTAACAATATCATATCATCAGCATATGCTAGAATATATACTGTCCAATTCAAAACAGTTGGAAAATAAAAATCCTGGTTGTAAACAGTGGGCTCAACTTAATTAACAAAGACATTAAAAAGAAATGGATCTAATATGTGTACCTGATGTAGTCCTTTAACAGTAGGAAACTTGTTTGTTAAGGCATGATTTACACTTGTTCCCACCATTAAGCTTGTATCTGTACAAAGGGCTTTTAAAAGGTAGTGAAGTCTTCAATGAACACTATTTTTAGTAATTTCTCCCTCCAAAGATTTCTACTTATGGAATCAAATGCAGAACTTAAGTCAATAAATGCAGCATTAAAATATCACCATGACTTGTATGTTTTATTAAGAGGTGGGACAGGATAGGATAAAACATAGATGAAGTGACTCTCCTTGCTTAAAACCTGTCTGCTCCTCTGCTAATGTGGAATTATGCTTTGCCCAGTCCTCCAGTTCTACTGAAGGAGATGCTTTTGCTAAATATCTATTAAAATTATGGTCCTATAATTTCTAGGATCCGCTCAATTGCCTTTCTTAATCAATGATGCCACTATACTAAAGTTCTCTTCCTGCATTATTTATGTGAGTAAACAAACCAATCACTAAGGCAGCCCACCAATCCAAATTATCTTTGAAAAGCTCAGGTGACATAAAATCCACTTCTGGAGCTTTTTTAGTGACTCTGTTATGGATTTTAATTCCTATATAGTAACAGATGGTCATTTGGGTAAATCAACAATACTTGACAAGAAGAACTATCATATTGTGTTCCATCACGGAACAACTAAGCTGAAAAATCTTCCCATGCAGCATACTGATTCAGGTATCTCAAAATTTCTTGAATCTGTGAATGGTAAAATCATATTAAATTCTGCCCAGCTTTTTGTAATATAGTTAGTTTTTTTATTAGAACCAATTTTTTACATTCTCATCTAAGCATAAGTTTCAAGGCATGATTGTCTAAAAGATTGCCTACAGTTTTCTCATTTGTTTTTTTATAAGCCTGTTCACATTTCTACATTAGGTATCAGAATATAATTTAGGCAGTTAAATCTGTATCTGTATAACTAATATAAATTTAATCTGAAAACAGATTTATATGCATGCAATACAGTATCAAAATTTGATTCTGTAGTTCACTTAGTACTTCTGAGTTCTTTTCCTAACTCTGATGTCTGCAATGATTTAAAATTTAACATATCTACCTGCTATCATTTAAATATTTTTGTATACTAAATACACATTTTTAACATCTGTCTGTCAGCCAAAGACACTGGACTTAAATCAGATTCAATGAATAATGATGTAGATATCAGCTGGTAATCATTATAGACTCTAGTAAAAACTAAAAAACAAATGTTTTGCTTAGACATGTATATATAATTCAACTCTGCTGCCTATATTAAGAAAATAAATTGTGCAAGGATATAATAAGTTAGGGTCACTAGGGCTCAGCATCTGCAACTCTAATCTATATAACAATGCCAATGAATTATGCCCAACATTATTCATTTTGTTATCAGTGGAGATCAAATATGTTTTTTTTTATCCTTCTGGAAATCCCATTAATTTTGAGGGATGTGCTCTTATTCTTCAGTATTATTCCCAGAAGGAAGCAGATATCTATAAAATGATAGAGCAGGGTTTATTAGAGGGATATGGATATTTACCAAGGTTATAATTACACTTAAGGTTTTTAATTTAAGATTTATCCAGTTTGGGGATATGCCAATATTTGACAACAAGTCATCTGGCCATCCTTAATCTTTCTTAATAAACATTGTTAGACTTAGTGTTCAACCTTCATCTTTCAAAACAGGTTTGAACCCTGTGATATACTCTGTTACAGATTATCTATTTTAATTATAAATCAAGAGCAAACACAGTAATTCTGGATAATATTCCAATCAAGAACGAACCTTCCAACTAGCAGCATTCCAAGAGAGTACTTTGACTGGCAAAACTGTAGTTTGTGAATTATGACTAATGGGAGGCAATTGTATGTTAGAACTATACACTATATAAGAGGGGAAAGTTAACCCCTGAATCTCTAACTGGAAGTAAGAATTAACTTGCCTATTGGTTTGAGTATGGTATCACTCAACTCCAGCATCAAGGGATACAATGTCGCATTTGAGAAGACTCAATACACTAACATTAGACTTCACTTGATAAACAATGTCTATTTGATGAAACTTTAGTTGATTTTTCTTTTGGCTCTCTTCCCAGTTTCTTTTCATACAAGTACCTCATTTCAAGTTAGTTTGCAACCACCATCAAATCCCCTTTTGTGTACTTTACACTGGACCAAGAGTGGGTTTTTTGAATGCAACCTCCCCATACCCTCATCCTTCTCATTACTAATTAAAGTACCATGTCCAGACTTGCATTTCTCCCAAAACTGTTCTGATCCTATAATTCCCATTTTATCTATACACAATTTACATTCACTTAATCTCACAATGGCATATACTTGGGATCCCAGAGGCATGTCTATTTTTTTAATTACACAATTCCAACTATTCAGTATCTCTGTCTGAACAACTAATTGGCAAGACTAGAATGTATTCAATAAAGCTTTCTCTTGTGGGGTGAAAGACTTCATCCTTTCAACAGGCATTTGTACATGTTCTGAGTAGCAATTGAAGCTTTCCAATTAGACACTTCAGCAGTTAATTGTATGTTAGGTAAGAGTGGGTTTTTTGAGACCAGTGTAAATCAGTAAGATTTGAAGGGCATTTCTCTTCCATATAATTATTATTTTTAGAGGCTACCATTGAAAGCTACAAAGGAGATTGATTTTCAAAAAACATCTTAAAAATAAGCCATTCTTTGGATTTCTCCTTACATTTATAAATAGAAGTGTCCAGATCTCTGTATGTTATTATATCCTCAAAGTTGATTCCATCAAAATATAAATATTCTAGAAAAACAGTATTCCTTTAAGCCAATGTGGCAGGTATTAAACCATTTAAGATATTTTAAAGACCTATGTACTCACACTAAGCTAAAACCCATATAGTTTTAGTGAAAATTAAGTATGACTAATTTGTTTGACATTATCACTGATTTAGAATAGATTCTTTTGTGACTCTGTAGCTGTAATTATCTTTGGTGACTTACAGAACTCAGTGTAATCACAGATTCATCTACTTCCCTCCTTTCTTGAGTAGTATTCAAAACTGTTTCCAATCAATCTGGTATATTTGCACCATCAGGGGTCCAGTCTGCTTTATTCTTTAAAATTAAAGTTTTTCCTTATTTATTTGCTGCAGATTCACACATTTGTTTAGTCCCATTTTCCTATTTTTGTTACAAACTTAGACTGATTTTCAGTCCAGTCATTTGAGTAGGTTCTTTAAGATTCATTTCTAAAATGCAGGGCTTGTTTGACTCCCCTTATAATTTTAGATATTTACATTTTTAATTTTTCTTCTGTCTTTGGCATCCAACTTTTGAGTCTGCTTCATTCATAATGGATTTTTGTCCTTTTTGAACTAGATTCCTTTTGAACAGATCATTTTCTTCCAGCATCTCTATCAATTTGGAGTCCATTACTATCTGAAAGAAAATGTTTAATAGGAGATTGCTTTTTTACATTTATTAATAACTACACTTCTATTTATTTTATCTGATTAAATGTATGAGGAATTAGATTTGTATTTTAAACAAGAAGATTTATACATATTTGTTTGAGACACATTCATAAAATTGAGGCTGTACAGGGTCTTCCATATGTCATGTTATTTATGCTATTTGTCATCTCAGCTTCACTCTTCTGCCACTGCTACTGATATATTCCCTTTGTAGAGGGCATGGTTTGGCCAGGACCAACTTAAAGACCAAGTCAACTGTGCCTATTAAAGACCTGAATTCTTTCAAGATCTTTTAAGATCCAGTGACCATATAGCAAGGTAAATCATCCTTTGCTGGCTGTATTGTCCAATGTCATTGTCCTTTCATTCACTTGGTTTCAAATATTGAGTAATTTTTAATTTGTTTTCTGGGTTGCTGAAAAATTGCCCTCTGAACTAGGAATGCTCTCAAGATCATTATAAATGTTCCTAATATATCCCATATTCTAGGACACTACAGCAGTGGTGGGTTCCACTTACCTTCGCTACCGGTTCAGAACCAGGAGAGCGTGTGCATGCACCTTTGTGCAATGCTTCTGCACATGCACAGAACATCTGTGATGATGGTTCACTAACGGTTCGCCCGATCTGGGGCAAACTGGTAGAAACCCACCATTGCATTACAGGTAATCCTCAATTTACAACAGTTCATTTAGTGAGCATTCAAAGTTACAACGGCACTGAAAAAAGTGACTTATGATCATTTTTCACATTTATGACCATTGCAGCACCCCCATGATCACATGATTAAAATTTAGACTGACTCATATTTATGATGTTTGCAGTATCCTGGGGTCATGTGATCCCCTTTTGCGACCTTATGACAAGCAAAGTCAATGGGAAAGCCAGATTCAGTTAACAACTGTGTGACTAACTTAACAATTGCACTGATTCATTTAACAACTGTGGCAAGAAAGATCATAAAATGGGGCAAAACTCACTTAACAAATGTCTCACTTAGCAACAGAAATCTTGGGCTCGTTGTAAGTCGTGGTTGTAAGTCAATGAATATCTGTACTTTTCTCCTCTTCTCTATCTTCTAAACTACTTGCAGTTCCTTTTAAAGTGCTTTAATTCTAAGAGCCGAGAAATATTTATGCTTCCTGAGTAAGCACACTGCTAAGACAGAGCAGCTAAAACTAGACTCTCTCATCCATCTAGAAAAGAGAGGGAGAGAGAACAAATGAAATATGTAAATGTAGTTGAATTCAAGTTGTCTCTTCAAAATACAAGAATAGATCCATGAAGAGCAAGAAGGCAAACTACAGAGTCAACTTTCTCTTGGAATAGGAGATACCACCATAGACCAGCATAGTTGCACCTGTACAGTTTCTACAATCCATTTTTAATTCAGCATTTTCTGAAGAAAACTAGCCACAAAGACTCTTACATTTCAAAAGATGCTTTTTCCCTGAAACCAGGGAACTTCTGTCTGTAGGGCAGTGCTAGAGTGAGACTGTTGTCGCATTCAAGTGTTGTGCCTCCTGTCCTGTTTAATGAATGATAATTTCAAAGATGAAAATTCTTCTCCAGTATGGGAATTCCAAGCAGCACTGGTATTTAGCAATAATTATCTGCCAGTGGCATTGGCAAAGAATAGAGGAGATACTAAAAAGAAACTAAATGTAAACAAAGCTCAGAGCAGTTTGTTTGCTCTGGCTGTCATTTCCACCTCTTCTTCTGTAATAATGTCAAAGCAGCCACTGTATTCCTCTAAGTTGTAATAAATTTGAAGGAATCCAGATAAATAAGTCACTAATTTATTTACTTATTTATGCGATACAAATACTTGTACAATACCCATTTCATCCAACTCCTGGCAGCATGTATCTATCTGAAAGGTTTTCCCCCCTTAGGAGGACAAAATAAGTCAAATTATTGGATGCAAGCCATGCCCTCTACAAAGGGAATGTATCAATAGCAGTAGCAGAGGGGTAAAGTTGTGATGATAAATACCATAAATAATACTTTTTTGCACAGGGCATATTTAATAAGACTTTGCAGAGATCTGGATTCAAATGGCAAAATGTGATTAAGATCACACTTGTGTAA
>JANHFK010006325.1:332354-344862 GCA_036250565.1 Sibynophis collaris
GATAAGATGTATTGTTTTAATGTTTGTATTTTGGTAAATAAAAAAAATGAGTTTTTTAAAAAAGAGATGCTGGCCAGTTGGTTGGTTACTCTACTCCTCCTCTCCCCAGCACCTGTTGGACTGTCCTTGATTCCCACAGGAAAACCTTTTGTTTTGACTACAAACCCAAGCTATCTATTTCCCCCCTCCCTGTCCCTTCTTCTGTGGAAACCCTGAAGCCTTAAAGATGGCCTCAGCCAGGTTCGCTTCAGGGGTTGACAACACTATCATGAATTTTTAAAAAATGCTCGTTTGTGTAATTTTGGTTTGAACCATATTGGTTTAAACTTGGAATGGTGGACAGCATTCCAGCAGTTAGCATGAAGGATGTATTCCATGCATAATGAGATAGAAATATGGGGCTTGAGTGAATAGGATCAATTGGAAATAATCCAGAGTAAATGTGCCAGACATATATTCATCCCATCTTGAACACAGATGCTCTACTTAATGCTGATGTGGAATTTTTATTCCCTTACTGTTAGGTAAATAAAACAATATTTTAAAAGTAGTGTGTCTAACCATTGATCATCAGTATTATTTAAAGCAACTTGGTTAGAAACACTGGGCTTACACTTGTATGGAAAAACTAACCTCAAGCATGTTGACAATAATTTATTTCCAACAACATGGAAAATATTTAAGACTGTTTATAGCAGCTAGATAGCTGGGAAGATGTAGGGTGATATTTAACTTGCCTTCTTATGTATAACCATGTACTCGCCTTTGCACCAAATTAAAGTTTTAGTCCATGTCCTATGTTTACTTGATAGGAAATATGCAAGTATTTCATGGCAACCAATTTGTGAAAGTAGTTGGTAACCACCTCTTCCCAAGTACTTCTGCTCATTCCATCATCCCATATCTAGCAGAAGAGCTATGGTATGGGACCCACCACTAAGAAACTACATCTAGTGTGACCTAGGAGAAAGGGTTTTTGTGACACAGTGCCTGCCCTGTAGAAATATCATCTCTCCCCAAGATGAGACTGGCCCCATCCTTGATGTCCTTGTGGGAGTCCCTTAAAACCTGGTTATGTAATCAGGTTGGGAGGTCTCATAGAAATGGAGATTTAATGAGGTGATTATATTGTGTGCAACATCTAATGTGCTCTCTCTAGCCCATTGTGGTTTTTTTTTCAAAATCATATCATATCTAATTGTAGAGTGTTTTCGGTAGTTACTGTTTTTTTAATGGTTTTATTCAGGGTTGAATCTGTGAGAAGGATGACATATAAATCAAATTGATCAATCAATCAATTGAAGATATTATTCATTAGGCATTGTTTTCTAACTTGTAGTTCCAAATGAAATTTGCTACTTCACAGGTTAGAGAGGTATCTGCTAAAGAGCCCACAGAGATCAACTGCAATTTACTATCTGATACTATTTATGTTAATATTCAGATGGTTTACTTGCAGTTGCATCCAAGAATATAAGGGTAAACGATCTTCAAAAATAATGTTGTGGGTTGTAAGAGGGACAGCTTTAATTAATGTGAAAATTATATCATAGATTTCCAAGCCTTGTGTATTTAACCATGTGTATTCATGTGTATTGTTCTGGATTAGGGCATTTCACTTTACTTTCTCTATTATAAAAATCTGCTATTGTATACCTTTCAATTAAGACCTAGATTCATTCTGCAAAAAATAAATACATGAAAATAAACAAATGACTTCTTTTCAGTGTACTACGCTGCTAGCTCATAGCCAAATGGAATTACTATTCTAGTATCTTTTTTCGCAGGTTCCATTAACACCCTCATTTTTCCAATGAGGTAGCTCAGCAAGATTTGAGAGGGAACATAGTTCAACCATGTATATTATTTCCTGTCAACAATTGTGGGTGTATCATTGGAAAACCTGAAAGACCATGTTGGGGGTAGAGCATCCTATAAAAAGCCTATCTATGTGGTCGCTAGGAGTCAACCATCAGCTAAATGGTACATAATCAATATATTATTTCCTGAAGAGATAAACATGCAGCTAGATAAACAGCTCAATCAGTGTAATCTTTGGAAGAACTGCATTATCTTAAAAACAATTAATTTTGTCCTCCATAATATAAAACCATGTGTTAGGAAATAAATTATAAATTAAAAATATTGATTTCATCAAATCATACCATTAGGTATTTTGCCGTTAGCATTCTTCATAGCAGATATAACATTTTGATTGTTGCTATTTCTACTGAGAGGCTAATAATTTATGAAAAAAATTACCCTCATTTTCAATATCATTGTTTTAATTAATATTCTGTTATCAAGGATGTATCAAGACTATATGGAGTTCCAATTCACAGATCCTCAAAAGGTAATGCTTCACTTTATTTTTGAAAATGTCTCATGTAGGCATTTTATTCTTCTTTTTCCATGAGATATAAACAGTAATATTATCTTGAATATAGGCCTTAGAAGCATCCGATGCTAATATCAAATTCACGGAGATTTATTATATATATGGTATCTTGTTTCAATTGTTTTATAAAATGTGAATCCTTTAATAATAGTACAGTCCTTTGCATCATAGTCTGTATAAGAAGGGAACAACAACATGAAATAGTTTTATTGAAACTTATTAATAATGACAAATGAGATTCAATATAGATAAAAATAAGATCCACATAAATTAATCTTATTTAAACTGATTATTTGGCAGCTTGATATGGCTATTTTATTTACCAGAGACAATCATTTTATTGTGTCCATTAAGAACAATAAGAAACTTTTTATTTTCTTGGCTATTTATAACTAGAGGCCTATGAGAATTCTCTCCAGGAAGATGATGGAATCAGAGAATATTCTTTTAACTGAATTTTAGAGAAGTAGAATAATTTGGTCCAAAACAGAGGAGTTTTACTGCAAAACAAAACAAAGCAAAAAAACCCTGTTTTTGTTTTGATAAATGATGTTTTCCTGCAATGATAGTCATTTATAGATGTTTACTTCAACTGGAGGAAGGGTGTCAGTTTGGTTAGTACAAGAGGTCAGTAGTTTTTTTGTTTTTTTTTAAAGGAGGGGGAAGTAGAAATAGATGTTTTTACACTTTAATCCATTACTTCCAGATGGCTACTAGGCTTCTCTTGATCTTGGCAAGGAATTATTCCTAGAAGAGTAGTAACAGTAATAACAATTGTTCTGGTGAAATAAGAGTTTGTAAGTGAAAGATGCCAATTTCCTTCAATCTAATTTCACCTATATTTGAAAGTAAAAGAATAATAAAACAGTTTCCCCAAACTGAAAAGATTGGCAACTCTGCAGTTAGCTAAAAGTCCCTACAGGCTCCATTACCAGATGACAAATGCTTTAAGATCAGATAAGAATATTAATCCAATTTGGAATTCTCTTGGGAAAATGAGGACGTGGCTGGGTTTTTAAAAAAATGTTTTTTTAATAACTTTATTGGCTTGTTTGTTTTTAAGCTAAACCAGCATGAACAAAAAATGATGAATCTTTTTTTTTTTTTGGACAGATCTCAACAGAGTAGCTGATATTGGGACATATTAAAAGAATAAGGTTCAGAAAAACACCAGGCAGATATTGTCAGTAAATGGCATTTTCAAATGCATCTGAATACTGTCAGGTTCCGGTGTTTAAAGAAAATTCCACACACATAAATGATGGGTTGAATCCTTTACCGGCACGAACTAACATCCATAAAGCAATACAGGAAGATTTTATTGGAGCTAATGCTTTGTGCTCCCCACCACCTTATAAAGATTTATCACCCAGGTGACCCTTAACCCGGCTCCTCCCCACTCATTAATCATTGTTCCATTAGATACTGCAATTAGGCCTTACTCCCGCATGCTTCCAGCCTGCTGGCCACTCCTCCCGATTAGCCAGCATTCCAGCCTCTTCCAAACTCCTATGTGACTATCAGTCTATCAGCCTCTCAGCTGCCCATCCAAGCTGCCACAGTGCTTGGTGGCCAGGAGGTTAGCTGAGGCGCCAGGATGCCATGTGGGCCACAGAACCTCTGCACCCACCAGAATGACACCCCCAACAAGCAGCTGCGCATTGAGGCTGACAGTATTCTTGAGGCTGAGGTTAACATGAAAAATAAAGATAAGCTTTATTAAACAATATTAAAGTGATAAGAAAATCTGAGTTACTTAGGGCTATCTAAGCTTCCGTATTTTTTTGGACTATAAGACACACTCCCCCCTCCCCCCAAAAATGGGTGGCAATGTCTGTGCATCTTATACAGCAAATATTGCGGCAAGGGGGAGGGGGTTGGTGCAGCACCAATTAGCTGTTCCAGGTGGTGAGGATCACCACCACTATTGCCACCGCCATCCATTCGTGGTGATTGGCAGCAAACGGGTCATGGTGGTGGCAAATGGACCGCGATGAACGGGCTGCAGTGAACGGGCCATGGCAAATGCGGTGTGGAGGCAGAGGCAGATTTTTTTTTCTTGTTTTCCTCCTCGAAAGCTAATGTGTGTTTTATAGTCTGGAGTGTTTTATAGTCCGAAAAATACGGTAAGTGCCTGTAGAGTGTTCTTCTCCACTATGGAGATAAAGAGAGAGTTAGACAAGTACAGAGATCCCTGATAACTATTTCTATAACTATTAGCCCTGGTATTCAGTATACAAATAATCAGAAAACAAATACATTCAATCTGAACTCTTAACATTATTAATCCATACTAATATGGCAATCACATTGCTGCAATGTTTTCTCACTATTCTAAGAATAAAGAAATCCTCTTGATACACCTATCACATAGCTCTTCAAACAGTTCATGATTGGGAGATAAGGCAAACCCAGCTTATCTTATCTCCTGCCAAAAATCCCTTATTCCAATTATTGCCCTCCCAATATGGAATACTTGGCATCAACTAAAGGCCAAGTATTTTTAAATTTTTAAAGGCTAAAAATAACTTTCATTTCTCATCTTAAAAAATTGCAATCTTCACAGAACCGGTGTATGAAAATTGTCTTTGGGGCTTTTTAAAAAATTTGGCAAGCACATTTATCTGACAAAGGCAATGTACTAGGAAGGCCAAGACATTTACCATCAGAGTATTTTTGGTTCCCTAAGAAGCATTTATGACTCTGCTTGATTTTATGGCTATAGTCAGTGGTTGCTAGCTGTGGATTATCCAACATATTAGAAAGGCACCTGATTGGGAATATAAAAATAATAAATGCCAAGTGCTTGTCAATCATTTCAGTGACTTTGTATTCTTTGAGCAAAACAGCAGAAAATCATATTTATTGCTTCCAGAGTAAAATATTGTTTCTATTTTTATCTGTGTATTTTCACAAGTTATGTTATAATTGTTTAAGTGAAAGCTAAAATTCAGGTCAGGAATGGCTCACCCACCTAGGTTTACTGCATATTGTTGTTTCATAACATTAAAGAAAGAACAACCAAGGGATTAAGCTAGAGAAAAGAAGTAAACATAGAAAACAATTTAATTGCTGTTTAGTATCTCACAGAGAGGGCTTATTTATATAACTGGACCTTGTTATATTCCAGCTTGAATAAATATCCCCAAGTCTCCTTAAATTGAACTGGAATCAAATCAGTTCATTTCCTGAGCAATCCAAGAAGTGCCAAAAATGAAGATTGTCCCTTCTTGCAGGCCCACTCATTATCTCTGCTGCCTTTACCATGCCATTCTTTGTCATTAGGAGAATTTTGTGGGGCTTGTAGTAGCTGAGATAAAAACAACCTAGTGAGAATGAAGAACTACCATCATTGGCCCTGCTTCTTAGTCAGCAAACGAGAGTTCAGGGGTAATATGGAAAAGGCCTTAGAACAGGGGTGGGGAACTATGGCCCTTGTATGATTTGTGGACTTTAAATCCCAGAATTCCTCAGCCAGCATGGTAGTTGAAGTCCACAAGTCCTAAAGAGGCCATAGTTCTCCACCTCTACCTTAGAAGAAAGAACAAACTGCTCATGACAAAGTTATGTTCTAGAATGGGATTGGAAATGAACAGTGAAGGATTGAAGAAGGTGATGCTTAAAACATTACAACTTAACATTGGTTAAGTTTATTTCCAATGTAGACATCAAAAACTGCCACACAATTAATCTCTGTACGAGCAACACAAAAATCATGGAATGTATAACCTTTTGCAATGTGGCATTCTTCAGATTCTGGAGAACACATTTCTCTGAATTCCCAACTATATGTATTCTGGAAATTATGGAAATTGCAGTCCCAATATGTCCCAATATGACCCTGAATTATGTATGTAATGTATTTCAACAACATATTGTTTCATTGCATTTTCCTTATGAAAATATGAAAGATAGCAATGCAACTAATGTTCCTTTATCTTTGGTTTGAAGATCGATTCAGCATGAAAGAAAACCTAATATTGTTAAAAGCTCTGATTGCTCCCTCTTCACTCTTCCATCTCCTGTTCATCTTATAAATATGGAAACAGATCAAAGGTTGATGTGAATGAAAAGGGATTTTATCCTACCTACATATGTCAACTGTGCCATTGCTAACTAATTCCTTTAAACATTGTGTCAGCCAAGTGCAAGTACAGGTATATATCACCTCATGTCTGACCTGGAAAGTCCAAATCAATTTTCCATCTTTTAATAGCAGTCAAAATTACCTCAACTAAGGAAGCACGTCATTTCAATTTATGAAACAGATAGCCCTTAGCCATTCATTCCACTTGAAAGACTTCTCTTCCATTAACATTTCTCTGACCTCTCTGATAAATTGTGTCCCCAATCCAATCACAGAATAGGATCAGATAATGTCCATTGCATTCATTTGAGCTCAGTTGAAAAGTATCATTTTTCTTTATTTTGGAATCTTTAACTGGAGAATATCATGGGAAATAAGAATAGGAAACGTCTGTTACCTATTTTTCCAGACTACACCATTTTTGCAAAAAAATATTGTTTGGTCTTATTTATACAAGAAGTTTTTTGTTACAAAAAAAATCACATGTATTGTGGCTTTTAAATGTAAGTTGAAATATGTCTTTTTAGATATGCTTCCTTTTAAATCTATTTTAAAATATATTTCTATGATTCAAGGCCAGGACTGCTGTAACTAGTGGATTATTAAATTCTCCATTAGTCAGAGACATACAGGTTAGATTGGTTCATTGTAGAATTCACATAAATAACATTGTAGAATTCACATAAAAATTCTTAGTTAGAAATTATGTTTGGGACATATTTCTTCTTAAACTTAGTATAAGACGGCATGTGTACAACTTTTCATTGAAATCATATTTTCATATGAGCAACCAGTATAGCCACAGTAACCAAGATTGAAGTTTTTTACTCTGTGAAAGTGGAATAAGAAATTATTATTATCTTCGTTCAGACTGTTGAAGTTTCAAAATCTGATTTCACTAAATAAGATTTTTTTTCTTCACCAAACCACATCCACAAAATTCTTGATTACCACAGTTATTGCTCATTGGATTTATGGAAGTTCTTGTTAATTAAGTCCCTTGGAAGTAATAATAGCAAGTCTTCTGTAAATTTTTGAAGTAGATTTTAAAAAAAAGAATATAAACTATTTTTCTCTCTGCATTCTATGTCAATACATTTTTTCCTAATAAAGTTGCCCATTGAAATCAGTGGCCCAGCAAATAGAAATCTGAGGGAAACCAAAACATTGAACTAACTCTTGGCATTCTATTTTAATTAATTGTATATACTTGGTAGAATAAAAGAAAATCATTAATTCATTTCATGATTTCAAATATTGAAACATACTTTAGATGAGGTTCCTTCCTTCACATGTGAGACCTTAGGGAAATGTTCCCTATTATTACTTTTAAAAGAGACTCCAGCATTTCCTAAATTACAGAGGTCAGATTTACAACCATATTTTTTCACATATCAGAATCAGAAAGAGCATTACATTCCTAGTTAACAAAGGATTATATAAAATTTGGAGAAATTATTATTATAGTAAAAGAGGATGAGTCTTGGGAGCCTTTCAGATTTTCAAAACTTTGCAGATATATTAGTAAAACTAAATTATGGGGATTGACTAATCTAAATAAACTTTGAAATAATTCAAAACGTATTAGCTTTGCAGTCTGGAGTGCCATGGGTAAATTAAGTGTTACCTTTTATTCTTGCCACAGGTAGGTTATATTTTCAGTTGAGATTACATAATATAGTGAATAATTGCTTTTACACTCTGTAAATAGAAAAGGATTGTTGCCTCAAGACAATTATTCTTATCCTTCTGACCCCCATTATATATATTTATATACACACAGAACTTGATGAAAACCAAAACAAAACCTTCCAATTAGTCTTCATTTTCTTCATTCATAATGGCCCTATGAACCAGTGAGTTGTATAGGTCAATGGATTGATTCAATGTAAGATGCCTGTTTAGCAAAGTACTGTGTGTGTGTGTGTGTGTGTGTGTAGGTGAGAAAGTAGAACAATGTTCTGAAGATAAACCCATCTGTTCAGGCAATGCCACCTAAATATAGATATTCACTCTCATTATTTTATCTGGTACAAATTGTTCCATTTAAAGTCAAATGAATTTTGAATACTCTTATAAGTTCTCATTATTATTCTTGTGTAAATAGGCAACAGAGATGCTTTTAAGAGTTTATGTTTGACTGTCCCTTAGTGTCAAATTTCCATTATGCCTGATTATAGAAGCTAAATTATAGATGCATACCAATGAATAGAACCTGGCACAAAGGTGAACCCTGTTTTAATTCCATTGCTACCCTCATAAAATTTATAAATTTTGTTAGCACTAACAGAAATCAAATTCTGATTGGAAAATATAGGATGTTGCCTCCTAGATTTTAATGACTACCAAGTCCCTTGTTAGCCTCACCACGTGGACTAGACCGGGAACTCAACTCCACAGGAAGGCTAAAACTACTTTTACTGAAGTCAGTTTTGTGTAGTGATTAAGACATCAGGCTAGAAATTAGGGGATAGTGAGTTTTCATCTTGCCTTAGACTCAAAGCCAGCTGGGTGAGTTCTGACATATTACTCTACTTCAGCCTTAGGAAGCAGGCAACAACAAACCACTTCTGAAAAATCTTTAATTTAATATTCGTACTTATATACCGCGCCTTCTCCCTTTCGGGACTCATATATACTTATATACCGCGCCTTCTCCCTTTCGGGACTTTCCAAAAATACTCCAGGGATTAATCCAAACAGTGTCTAGGGATCAATGCAAAAGGCACACAAAGGAACATAAAACCCACACAACCCAGAATCTAGCAAATCTCACTATGTTTTATCTTTTTTCCTTCTTACACCCTAGTACTGTAATGGTGAACCTATAGCATGCATGCCACAGGTGGCACGCAGAGCCCTCTCTGTGAGCATGCCAGCCATTGCCCCAGCCCAGCTCCACCTCGCATATCCACGTGCCAGCCAGCTGGTGTTCAGGTTTCTACCACGCATGCATGGGGGCAGGGTCATGCGTGGGATGCACACGCACATGCAGGGGTGAGTGGGGAATATGAGCAGGGGTGTAGGTTGGTGCAGAAGGCTTTCCAGGCGCAAAAACAGGCACGGGGGCCATCGCGTGGTGTCCCCGTGCCCCATTTTGGCTTCTAGGTTGGTGCCGGTAGCTTTCCAGGCCCTGCACCAACCTGGAAGCCAAAATGGGGCATGGGAGGCGGGGCACATGTGCAAGGTGGTGCTCGCATTGTATTTTGGGGTTCTGGCATGCATGCGTGCATTCACGTGGGTGCACGCTTTGGGCACTCGGCACCAAAAAGGTCATTGCCCTAGTGAATCAGGAAAGAGTTTGCTTGAGTAACTTCCAAATATTATCAAGCTTTCAGTGACTTGTTTTTGCTTATTTCTGTCAAAGGCATCTCCCTTACCATCCACACCAGCATTTTTCAAACTTGGTAACTTTAAAACATGTGGACTTCAACTCTCAGAATTCCCCAGTCAGCTCTAATCTGTTAAAGGATGTTATCCAATGAAAACAATCTGAATATAGATGGCCATTAAACCCATATGCTAATTTAGTAAAGACCTGAGAAGACTATTCTTTTTCTTTCTCTCCCACATAAACATATATATATTTAAAATTAATATTGGGTAAGGAAATAAAATAGAACTTTTTTCCTTCCTTGTTTAGTGGGTAAAAAGAAAGAAAGATTACCTTAGAAATTCAGGATATTTGGATGAGACTGTACAAATACATTTGTGCACAAATCTACCACCAACTGAGAAGGTTAGGAGTAGGAGCCAAATAAGTCCCTTCACAGGATAAAAATAGGTCTCCTTATACTTCCTGTCAGCCTAATGAGAAAAAAAATGAAATGCAGCAAATTAATATAAAATAGGAATAATTCAAGTGATCATTCCTTTTCTCCTCATCTACTTTTTCTTATAAAATATATTATAAGAAAATCTGAAGATTCTGGAGATGTGCCCAAAAGTATACTATTAACTGGAGGCTACTCCATCCCCTAGAAATTATATATTGTAAATTAATACTGGTATAAGAAGTGATGGGTACATGAAACAGAGGGAGTATTTTGATATCTTTAAAATGGTCAGCAAATACGTTGTTGTTGTGGTTCTTGTTGTTGTACAAGTGATAATTATGTGAAAATTTCCCTTTCAAAATTTCCTTAACAACTCTCTCTCCTAAATAAGACATCCATCTCTAGATCTACTATGAAATGCATTTGACATGGTGAAATGGAAATGTAGTTGTAATAAAGGTACATTAGAAGTCATTTGATTAGCTGGTTGATTGGTCATGTTTCATCAAGTTGACATTGACTCTTAGTTACCACAGGTCTTCCATTGATATTAGAATTCATAGTACATAGTATATTTGAATACACACTATATATTAGTACTACTATTAATACATACATACATACATACATACATACATACATACATACATACATACATACATACATACATTTTCCAAAAGATTGCTAAATGTGTGTTTTTAATGAGCTGCAAAACTCATCACAAGTATTTTGGAATCCTATCAGAAATTTCATGGACACTATAGATGCCTTTTGTGGAAGTCAAATGTCTAATCTAGCCATGGGAACAGCTCCTAGTGACACAGGAGAGAGATGCTAAGTCAAGATGGCTGATGCCAAACCCTGCCCATGTCAATAATCACATAGGCGATGAAACAAGCTAGACTATATCCACAATGAAAATCATGTCTGGGGAAAAGAGGACAGATTACTAGAACAACTAAGGATAACTTTAAACCATTTCAACTGTGAGGTGGAGATGAGACAAAGGTTCACTTGCTTCTTTCTGCCATATCTTTATGTATATGTTAGAACATATTCATATCACGTATAGGAGAATATGATAAAGGGCCTTATATTTCTCCTTTGGAAATTGGGGAAAGCCTTGGTATTTTTATATAAGCATTTTTGCCACTGTACTTTTACCAGCTTAGCTCTCTATTTGAATAAATATTTGCTCAGATTCTATTCTGACTATGTGCTAAAGATAATATAATATTCTAAATCCTACCTGAGTCAACATTGAATTTGTTTTCTTTCTTTTCATTCACTCTTCAGGAGATCTGTTAATGAAAGAAGCATTGCATCAGTTACAACCATTTGTGTCACATATACTGCAACCTAATTAAATAAAATAATATATTGGATCTTGCTTGGAGATTGGAGATTGGATTACAACACCTAACATTCCCATTGACAGTACTGACAATACTGGGATGAATAGAATTATAGTCAATAAATTGGGAGGGAGGGCTTGTTGACAGGGAAAGTCAAGATAAAGGCAGACAGGATTTTTCAGAGTAGATATTATCATTCTTAAGGTGATTTTTACTGATGCAAAAGCTAAATTGGTGAATTAGAATAAAATGAAATGAGTTATGATCATGTAACTTTTTCTACCTCCAGTTTCTAAGTTACTGTTCCTTCACCCTGGATTTTGGATTTGCTTATTCACTAGATCAACATAGCATGACAAAATCTGGATCTGAAGCCACATGGTAGAGTAACCTTAAACAGGTTAGGAAATGGAGTTCCAAATGTAGAAATATAATTCTGTAAACTAAATAGAATAATGCCTGAAGATATAATTGGATTTATTTTCTCTCATGTATGTTGTCTCATTACAATAAGTAAATTATTGATTTATTTCTATATTATAACTGAAGCATGATATCTATATATTCTGTACCTTCCGTTTGATATTTTATTACTTCCTTCTATCACTTAAATAGAAATGTTCTGTAATGTTTAACATTTCTGTAATATGCCAGATGTTAAGTGCCACATCTTAGTAGCTTGCACATCATCACTTCATTTCATAGCAATTATTTTTTTAGCTCCTGTCAGAAAACTCCAAATTGCTTTATATGGTATATTCTATAAATACGTATTAACGTCATAAAGTGTTCTAAATGGAGTTATGGACAAGCATAATTTTTTTTTTTTTAAAGTCAAAGTTTTATTGGTTTTTGGGAAAAGGGTAATTGGAAAATTTTTGGTAAATTTTTA
>JANHFK010006329.1:5439-16074 GCA_036250565.1 Sibynophis collaris
GCTCCCCCCGCTTATGGCCCAGTGGGCTTTGTAGGCCCGTTTTTCACCCTCCTCAGGCTCCAGAGGCTTTCTAGGAGCCTGGGAAGGGCAAAAACGGCCTTCCCCACCCTTCCGGAGGCCGCAAATGGCTCATTTCCTAACTTCCAGTGGGCCTGGAAGGCCCAAAAATCAGCTGGCTTGCATGCGCATGCATGCTGGAGCTGAGCTAGGATAACTCTCGAGTGCCCACAGATATGGCTCCGCGTGCCACTTGTGGCACACGTGCCATAGGTTCGCCATCACGGCTCTAAGCTATGAATTTTACAAAGAAAGAGGAAAAGAAGATCCAAGAATTAGTAATCTATGGAAAGGCAATAATAGCTTGATACATCGAATTGGAAAATAAGACAATTACAACTTCACAAACAAAAGAGCTAAGAAACCAAGGATGTTATCATTAAAAAAAAATGCCTGTGCTTATACATATGGGATATATATTATGACTGTCCTTATCCTTACTCTATACTCAGGGATAAAATGCAAACTTAGAAGCAATTTCAGCATTATACCAACCTGGGTGAAATATCACATCCTTGCTGCATAAAGGCACCCAGGGAAAACCAAAGACTGTTGAAGATGCCAAATTCATTAGGAGGTTGATCACTGGGACCTTCTCTACCATCCTCTGGCTCTTCGGTATGCCATTCGTATGGACTAAACCTGCTCACCAGGAATAGGACAACACTGACTCCAATGTAGGCAAAGACTATGCACATCCAAATTTCATAGGCCAAAGGGTCCAGGAAGGAAAAAACTCCTGGTTTAGATTTCTGGGGCTTCTTGATCATAATGGATATGCCAAGGCTCATAAAGGGCTTAGAAAAATCGATGACCTCCTCACGCACCAAAGTGATGGTCAGAGGTGCAACTGCAATCTCTGCTTTCTGTAAAAGAAAAGGAGAACCCAATCAAATAAGAGATTAGGGAAATAATAACACATTGTACTTTGTAACAAGTGGATGATACAGGTTTTCATCCGTCCACAACTGGGGAGTCAAACTCGCATCGTCATGGTGTCGCCACATGATGTATCATGCCTTTTTCCTCCTTCGCTAAACAGGGAGTGGACGTTGCCAGCGTGTGACACATCAGGTTTGACACTCCTGATTGGGCCAATGCAGCAGAAATTATTTGCACTTTACATCGGAATCTGTCCCAGATTATGACAGAAATGGACAGTGACTATTTATTCATTATCTGATGAACAGAGAACATTCCTCTGCAGAACAAGGAATATTTAACTGCATTTGACTGCTAAAGCTTTTCAGAACATCTGCAGGATGTAAGCTAATGTCTTTCATTACTAGAAAGGCTTTTACTAAATCATCTCCAGGAATTGTATCATTGTGTAGCTAATATTTTGGTCATTAAAATGTAGAAAGAAAGAGCAGATATACCCTATTTCTGCAGGCTGTGCTTCATTTTAAAATTATCTGACAACGAAATGCAACTTGCATTGGAATTATTAAAATCTTAGAAGTACAATAGATAACGATGATGAAAACTGCATTAAAATACAGCTAATCTTGCAAATTAAATTAGTTCTAGTAAAGAGTTTTTACCGGAGCAACATATTAAAAAGACAGCTACAAAGCTCTTGACATCCTCTCTTCTTCTCTAAATTTACTTATCATACTCCCTTCAGCATAAATAGTTGCAAGAAGGTTTTTTTTTATTCCACAAGCTTCACTGTTTCAACTAAGCCTCATTGTCTTCAATAGAGCTTCCTCTTTCCAAGGACATTTACTTAATCCACCTGAATCAGATTAAAAATCTCAATCTTGCCTAGAAGCAAATTATCTTTGATCCAGGGTACATACTTCTGAGAGATGTTGGCTTGTGCTACATGCAGAACTAAACTGACAATTTATTTTGATGAAATTAAAATACTCTTCTGATGCTTTAGAAACAATGGTTTTTTTAAAAAAAAAAATCATCGGTCAATTCAAAAGTGTAAAAACTTTTATCCTCGCTCATATATTCCTATCCTCACTTAGGCTGATGAATAAAAAAATTGTCATCTGCTTGAGAAAGAGATAATAACTAAAATGAATAATAAAATTAATATCTAGAACAATCCCGAGCTTTCCAGAAAAATGGCAGTCTTGTAAAATACTGCACAAACTGTTGAAATCAAAAAGAAGACCTTAAAAAATATGCTATATAAATATGTTTATTGATCAGGTATATATGATTTGAGGTGAGTTTTTCCTTGCAGTTTCTCAAGAAGCATTCGGAATAATCTTAACTGATGAAAATGCCTTCCCTGAAATGAAATCAACCTTCTCTTTCACTGTTTGCTTTTTCTGCTTCTGTTTTGACCTTTGGAATGTCCTTCCCAGTTCTAACTTGGAAATACTGGGGATGGGAATAGCTTTTACATGAAAATCCTCTACCACTGAATGCCAGTGCAGAAGTGCTGGGGACAGGGTAGGCACAGCAATGATAGTAAACTCATCAATCTCCTTCTGTTACATTAAGGGCCAATGCACATTTCTGATGAGTACTTTCATACTCCAGTAATTCCCTTGTATAGTCAAAATACATTTCCATCTTCTCTAAGTGACAAAAAAAGAGGGAACTGTCTGGGAATTTTTACATTTACTAGTTCAAATGTTTCTGACAAATGACCCATCAAAGGGAAATTGTTTTAATGTCTCTTCCAGCACCAAAATGCAATTTTCTCTCCAAGTCGAGCGTTTCGTGAACATACATGAACAGTTTACAAAAGAAGCAGTGGTGTTGCAATCTGCCTCCCTTTCATATCCTTTCCTCTCACATTTGAAGAATTTATCAAGATTCACAATGTAGTGTTAATTTTTAATAAATGTTAAATGTTGTGTGTACCATCCTTTGCTGGGGTTAGATTTGCAAACTATTTTACCAGGCAACCAACGGCTTGCAAGTTTGCCAATGTGTGACAATATCACTGGAAGGGAGGATAAACATATATTAACCTTTTTCAGACACAATTTTGGGGTTTTAACTGCTACTTCTGTTCTTACTAACCCCTTTCTCCCTTTAAAATCCTTTTTCTTATTTAACAGGCCATAGTAAGTCCCTTGTTTCGTTGTCCAATTGCAGTAGCATGACCTCATGGTTCATGGCTGGCCATGAATGGGCTGCAACAGTCTGTATGTTGTAGTTATAGTTGCACTGTTGATAATTTTAAGCTAAAACCTGCATCAAAAGAATGCTTACCCCATATACAAGTTCTCCCACCATCCCGTTCCAGATTTTTGTCTGTGGATCCCTTGCTCCATATTTTCCATCAGGGACAATAGCAATTTTATACTTGATGCCAATATGCTTTGCAATTTCTGATGCCAGGTCTACACAGTAACCTTCATACTTCTCATTCCCTTCAAACAATTCTCTGTTTTTTTTCCACATAACATATGGGGCTTCCTACAACAAAAGAATGAAAACTGTGAAAGAGAAACAGCTACTGTACCAAACAAAAACAAACATGTTCACCATTCAGGTTCAAAACAAAGATTCATTGTTCACCATCAGTTACCAAACTTGTTGTTTTGTCAGGTTTTTCACCCTGAAAGATTATAACAAATATTACTGGTATTTATCACAAAATAGAACAAGAAATCCACAGCATATCTGTGGATTCAATGAATTTCTACTGTAATATTAAAGCAATCGTAACTGTTGTGCATGCATGCATGAATCATACCGTACATATCCAATTAAAATCAAATTCTACTGCTTGAAAGTCTACACTGTTCATGCCCCAAATAAGAGCAGACAATTAGTCTTCATTAATTACATTGTGTATATTATGTAACTATACAATTATTGTCAATATTGTATTTACTAATCCAAATAAATTAGCTAATAGTCTTAAGTAACTCTTCATGCTGCAAAAGCTTGCATGTAAATATCTTTTGTGAGATATCAGCACACACCCCAATGATCTTGCAATGTGATTAATACACTAATATTTTTAAGATTTGTTCCTTAGGACATGGATGAAAACTAAAACAAATAAACAATATCACTGATTAAAATGATGCTGGCTTAGTTCATCAACTATTTATTAGTTAATTAGAGCAAGTTAAACCTAGTTATAAATTAGATATGATCTAGAAATTGAAATACTACTTTGAGATCTGTGATGTGTCTCTGCCCTCTGTCAATCTGTCAAAGTAACTTCAAAATTAATAAGATCAATCAACAGAGAACTTTTTTTTCCTCTAAGCGTTTCTTAATTTGTTCTCTTTGAACTCTTTTCCAATGTTTAATTTCATTGCTAATTTTCGTATAGTTGCAAGAAACTGTACTCCCCTTTTTACTGCAAATAGTAAGAGCAAACACAGAAATGATTGGTAGCGCTCAAGCATTTTGTATTCTACTATTTTTTTAGTTTAACCAAACACTTCATGCAGTAGCAGGCCCATATTATTTAGCGAGTTATTTAATATTTAGAGGTTTTTATGTGGTGTCAGTGGTCTCTTCCTCTCTCCCAATGATCAAGACACTTTTTGCCAATAGTTACTTTAAGTCACATCTCAGTTTTTTTTCTCATCTGCTTTCATTTGAGTTAAATTGTGGCAAATAGAAGGCAAACACATTTTCTGAGAATGGTGATTGCTTCCCTTTGCTCCATACTTTAAAGCTTTGACACATGTTTGATCACGTTAAAGCTTTGATCACATGTTAAAACACACACTCTATGATCATATATTAAAACACACAAGTATATGCACACATACAAAATGATTCTTAGGATATTTTCCATTTAGAAATGGCAGGACCATTACTTCATCTCTTGGCCAAATTACTGCATTTCTGCTGATAAACTCATTGTTTAATTGATGTAGTTTTTAATAACTATAAGGCTAGAAAATTTTGAAGCAGATTCTTAAAAATACAAAGGAAGTTTGTATGGTATAAGATTTAGACAAAGGAATCAAATACTGGTTAATATAAAAATGCATTTATCAGAGTGAGGAACCTTTCTAAATCAGACTAGTGCCAAGGTGGCGCAGTGGTTAGAGTGGAGTACTGCAGACTACTTCAGCTGACTGCTAGCTGCAGTTCAGCAGATCGAATCTCACCGGCTCAAGGTTGACTCAGCCTTCCACCCTTCCGAGGTGGGTAAAATGAGGGCACAGATTGTTGGGGGCAAGAGGCTGACTCTGTAAACTGTTTAGAGAGGGCTGTAAAAGCACTATGAAGCGGTATATAAGTCTAAGTGCTATGGCTATTGCTATTCTTTCACACCTCCAGGACTCTTCCCCTCCCAAATACCTCCTCACCACCTGGTTATGGCAGTTGCTAGTGAGCTTCAAAGAAAGCGAAGATAGGCAGCTGACACATTGGCTGTGCCGTGGCATTTTGAGCAGCAGGCCAGATTTTTAAAAAAGGAAGTTTCCCTCACTGGATCTCTGCCTATTTTGTAGGATCAATGAGTGCTTGGAAGAGCTTTCCCATGCCAGGAAGTGAAAGGATTAGCAGAAGGCAAGTGCTATTTTGAGCCCTGTGACTCATATTCTGAAAACCTCCCCTGTGCTGTTGAGATGTTCTGCATGGCGTTCATTAGAATTTGCACAATAACTGTGAGTCAATCTTCGGTCTGGAGCAATTTACCTTTTAATTCCCGTGCCGTTTTATCACTTGCTAGAAGATTACTACAATCCTGTGTCGCTATTGCATCAAACTTCTTCCCCAGCCAACTCCTTGATGCACAAATTGATCCAAAACCTTTCATGTACTCAACTTCTTATACGGTGTAAGGTTATGCGAAGAATTGACTAATAATCAACTCCAACAATGCCACCGCACAGTCACAAACTGTTCTGTAAGACAAAGTTCCACTTATTTATTATGCTATTCCTCAGAATAAGGGGCAGAAGATAAAGTAGAGCTGGATTTTATTTTTTGCCTTGCACAAGCTGTACATTAAATCATTCTAACTGTTGTGCTACTCCTTTCATTGCTCAAATCGATAAAGAATATCGGCAGTATAATATCGAGAATGCATTTTGAAGCACGGCAGAGAAGACTGGCTTTCTTCACAGGTTTATTATCAACTAATAGGTTATGACTAAGATGGACCACCTTGGGAAATTCACAGCTTTTGATTAGACTTGAAAGGCAAAAGATATTGCGAAAGAAAGTAATTTCAATCTATGCATTGAATGAGAAAATGGAATTAGATGGCAGAATCCAATCTGGGTAGGTCACCGAGAACAGAGGTTTAGTTTTCCGTGTTTTCAGACTCATGCGAGATTCCATCTTCTGAGAACATCTCTCTACCAGAATGTGTGCTTTGAACTGTCGTATGCATCATATGCTGGGAACGATTGAGGACAAAAGAAGAAGGGGACAGCAGAGAATGAGGTGGCTGGATGGAGTCACTGAAGCAGTAGGCGTGAGCTTAAATGGACTCCAGAGGATGGTAGAGGACAGGAAGGCCTGGAGGAACATTCTCCATGGGGTTGCAACGGGTCAGACACAACTTTGCAACTAACAACAACAAACATCCCCCCTCAAATCCTTTTATTTAAAACTTTTGTTTCCTAATCTTTTATATCCTTAACTCATTCCATCACACTTTGGTATGCATTACCCTACACTTTTCAGATAGAACTATAAAATAATATTAGGCAGTCTGATCTTAATAAGTGAAATGACAACCGATAAATTTAATGGAAACAGAATAAAAAGGTCATGAGATTTTAACCTTAATGTCTTAACAGAAAATGAGCATCATGAACAAAATGGTATGACCTGTATTGTTTCATTGACCAGTAAAGTAAAAGTTGAAATCTATTACCACTTAAGGCCAAGATGCAGACTTTGAAAAAAAAAGCACAATTGATTTGCCTTTCTGTGCTATGGAGACATTAATGAGACAGAGCCCTGTGAAAAATGAAGCCCATATAGTACTTACAGGCTAAAACACTCAGCCTTCCTTAACACCGAGTAAACAGACACATTTCTCAACTAAATCCTTAGAGACAACTCAATTAAATATTAAAATTGTTTGCAAAAGTGTCTTTATAAACTACCTTTTTGCCTGTCGGATCAACTGGCTCAGCTTTAAATGACATGATTGCAACCTTTGCATTTTGGGTTTGTAAAGAAGTAGCACCAGATTTAAATATCAGAAGAATATAGTGCCACAGTAAAATCTCAATGCAATAGACTAGGCAGGAAAAGTTGTTAAAGCAGAATATCCATTACTTATCTTTGCAACATCAAACTTTCTTTTTACACATTAGCGCCTGCACATTCTTCCAATTTTAAGCCAGACCTGTCATGATTAACACCTAGCTGTATTGCTCTTTATCCTTCCTCAGTAGTTTGTAGGATACCTTCTGATATAGAGAGTTCATGTTTACTATCAATTTAACGCAGTCATGGTTGTGAATCTCCCTTTGGTTTTCTTGGCAGAAATGGTGTGAGTTGCCATTTCCTTTTCCAATAGATTGTATTTCTTCTGATTGCTTGTCTATAATCTGCCCATCATAGTGGTCCTTCTGGAAGTGTAGCCTCCCAATTGTTATAATCCACCCTGATTCCTCAGAGATATAGGCTGAAGTTCTTGATCCACCAAGCTATCTGTCACTACTGTCTTAGAGCTATGCGTGATATGAAGAAGACTCAGTCATTCAGTCTTGGGAGTGAGTAGACAATTAATCATCTGAAGCACACCAGGGAATGCAACACTAGCTGGCATCTTATTAATGAAGCTACATCTATTTTCAACTACTGTATATGCCTTTTCAATTAAATCTGAGACATCACACAGTTCTAATATACATGATTTTAAAATACAGTATACATTTTCCTGAGATGACTTGGTTTATGTGATCTATGTAAGAACCTTAATTTGTGTTACAGTACAGTCCACATAGATGGATCTATCATAGAATTGAAGATAAATTTCTTCATGCTTATATACTAACTACATGAGATGTACTGTATATGAACTTCCGTATTTATTAATATGATGGGGATTTTCCCCCCTAGATAATTCACAAAAACAACTCTTTGGTGATGTTACACCCAATACACATACTGTATCCAGTAAGGCGATACAAGCAATATGATTTCAATCCTTCCACTGTAATCTCCACTCCTACATGTAGACAGATTCACATTCATAGGAACAGGATGGTAAGTTATTAACGGAGCTGTGCCACTCTTCGTATTCAAAAGCAAGAAATGTCCTTCAGAGCATATAGGCACCTGCCTGAAACTCTTTACATCAAACACACTTACTCCTGGGATTGGGATGCAGCTGCCTTCTGCAGCTGCAGTGTAATCTCAGGAAGAGACACAGCCACTTCAAAGAGTAGCTGGCACGTACTACACAAGTCTCCCCTGCACACCTCAAAGCACCTTTCTGCCTTTGAGTCTGAAATGCACCTCAGCCCTACTAGTTTAGCTTGTACAGTTCTCTCATCCAAATAACTCTATATAGATTTCAAGGAAAAGAATGACCTGACCATACTTTCAGGAAGTTCCAATGAGCTAGTGATCTAATTTTACACAACAATTCCATGCAATCAACTTAAAATATCAGGATCAGAATGATTAACTTCCCAGTTCCTCCCAAACTGTCTATACTCCTCCTATCTATGTCTGCTATAGACTCCTGGCATTGCTACAAGTTAAAAATGGAAAGAAGCTTGTCACTGAATGATTTGTTCCTGAGACTTTCCTTTCTCTTTTTTTTTTTTAAATTGAAGCAGAGCATAAAGCATAAAAAGGGCGATGAAAGAGAATGACAAGGCAGACTGATAGAGCTGAAAGACCATTGAAAAATCGGACACAGAGACTAACAGGAAGCACAATAAATTCGAGATGAATAAATTAAAGAAGGAAAAAAGATAAAAGGCTACAAATTCAGAGGATTGAATAGTGAAGTGCACACCAGATTAAAAAATATCAGCAGAATAAATCTGAGTTCTCCCTTTGTTCCCCCGCCCCTCTCTTTCTCTAAGCAAACCCACTTAAACTAAGTTTGTCAGAAGAGTGAGACGGAAACAGCAGAGATGCACAAACTCTGATGAACAGGGTTTACAGAAGTGATAAAACCTATTGTCTGATTAATTATGTTTCAGAGATCGCATTACTCAGTGCCCTATGGTGTAGTTTCATTTGCATGGGGGAGGAAATGTTTTATTATCAAAGTTGCTTTATAACCTATAAGCCACCCAGACTTACCTTGTATGGGAGATGGATGGCATAAAAATTTAATAATTTTTTAAAGTACAAAAACACCTGAACTTCAAAATTATCTTCATAACACTCTGTATCAACTCAATCAGTGAGATGGGCAACATATACATTTAACAAATGATCATCTGTGCTACCCTTTCTTTGTGGTATATAAACCCTGCTTTGATGGCTTACATTAGAAATCTCCAAACATGGTAATTTTAAGACTTGTGGACTTCAACATCCAGAATTCTGGGAATTCAAGTCCACAAGTCTTAAAGTTGCCAAATTTGGAGATCCCTGCCTTACATGATATAATGTGTAATGAGATGCTTACTTGGAGGATCTCATTATACAATAATAAATCCTTCCCTCTGGTTCAATTTTCAATAACCCCATTGAGCCAGTGGTGAAATCCCCCCGGTTCTACCTGGTTCTCTGAACCAGTAGCGCTTGCGGTGGGAGGTTTTGCCCACCTGCTGGAACATCATTATGTGCCCATTTTTAACAATCTGCCCATGCGCACAAGAGGTGTGTGTGTGCAAAGAGCATGCACACTCCCGCATGGAAGAACACCTGAACCGGTAGCAAAGGGAAGTAGATTTCCCTGCTGCATTGAACAATCAGTTTACTCTCTCACTACCAAATCTGTACTCCTTGCCCTAGGTGAGAAAAAGGGGACTGTTGGATTTGGATTAAAACATTTCCCTAATAGGCTTTTTGTAATTTTTAAAATCTTGACATGGGTGGGAGTTCTCTCATCACAGCCAGATTGAGAAAGTGCTTATCCCATGCTCCCAAAATCCATCATGCTCTTGCTTATCTTTTTTTAGATAGCTAGCTAAATCTTTGGAAGCATCTGCAGGCAAAACAATGCCTCCACTGTAATACCCTAATTATGTAATCAATTCTGGTATGTCTAGCAAATGGAGAGAAACAGAATGTTTTGGGATAATGAACTAGATTGTTTTCTTTCTTTCTTTTTTTCATTTTGAACAAAACGGATAACAGGCTAACACTGGAGCCAAATAGGCCTCTGCTACAGCCTTCTTCATAACTTCTGGCTCTTTCTATTGATAGCACAGTGCACAACATATGCAATATTTCCTATTGTTCAATTTAGAGACTGGCCCGGCTTTCAAAGAGAAGGAAAATGGTTTAACCCCAAGTTTAAAAATTAAAGCTAATTTACAGTATATCCCTCTTGAACCAAAGTTTCAATCATCAAGTAATACGTAAGTAAGTTTGCAAATATTATCCTTATAGTAACATGTGGTGGGATTCAAATTCTTTTACTATCGGTTCTGTGGGTGTGGCTCGGTGGGCGTGGCATGGCATGGCTTGGTGGGCGTGGATTGGTGGGCATGGCAGGGGAAGGATACTATAAAATCTCCATTCCCACCCCACTCC
>JANHFK010006332.1:21646-34024 GCA_036250565.1 Sibynophis collaris
ATCCACATCATCACAGCGGCATCACACGAACTATTGGGACTTTTTTTCCCTTCGCTAAACCGGGGGGGGGGGCATGGCCAGCACATGATGCATCCGGCCCGCAACCCGCCATATTGACAGCCCTATATTAGAGCATCAAGTTTTAGAATTGACAAGACTGTTGGGACCAACCCTGTTACAGACCGTTAGGTTGGGGAAAGGGGTTGTTAGACAGACTCCCTCAAAAGTAATAAAATACTTTTTCCTCTAATTCTGTATTACTTTTGGAACTTTCTTTAACAAGTTGAGGCTAATGCTGTGCAGAAAAGTACTGATTGTGGATTGCAATCCAAGCAGGAATTAAAGGAATGAACCAAGGGCAACATTCCTCTTTTGGCACCTTATAATTGAACACATATGCTTTAATAACTAAAAATAAAGTATGCATACATTTAGCTCTAAGCTTGAAATGACTGCTTTATTTTCGAAAGTTATTTTTTTAAATAATAGAAAGATTTATGCTTAGGAATGTAAAATATGTTTTTGCCATAGATTCCATTGGAAATGGATTTCATACAGCTTTCACAATGGGTTTTGCAGTAATATGGATGGTAACTTCAAAGCAAAACTTGATATTATTCTTTCTATCCCAATCAGAACATACACAAACAGACACATATGCACGTATGCATACACAAACTTAATCGGAAGATTTATATTAAAGAAGCCTGTACCAGGAAATTTATCTGTCTTCTCACAAAACAGGTTTTTACACTAAGGGTTCTATGCATTTGATGAAGTTAAATAGTAGATGCCATATATCAGGAACCATTACAAATATTAACAATTATAAATTTTTCTACATTGAAAAAAAATAATGTAGCAATCTGAATATTGCCTGACTAACAAGGCAGGGTTTAAAACATACCAGATTTTTTTTTTTTTTACTCTTTTTGATATTTATATTGTGGTACCTCTGACTCATGGAAGTAACGTGTGAAAAAATGCTGAGGAAAACCAATGTGGAATGTACCCTTCAGTAAAGAACATATCAAGGATAACATTGCACTTTTGGATTTTAATGAAAATAGTTTGGCCTTTTTATATGACTTCATTTGTTCATTTGTTCTGTTGATTGGAATCCCATCTAATCTTTTGATGTGCCATATGATACGTTGACATAATATGGCTATTCATATTATAATGAAGAAAACAACAAATGCATTAAAATGCAGACGTGAGTTGGAAGGAACCAAAATAGAGGAATTATGTGTCCTGCCATTGATGGCAGGATTCTTTAAGCATCATCTTCAATATCTCCACATTTGAGCTTAACTTGACTTTCAAGCAATGGTTGTTTTGGAACAATGGAAAGGTGGGGTAAGAATCTACAGGTAGTCTTTGACTTACAACAGTTTCATTTAGTGATTGCTTGAAGTTACAACAGCAGTGAAAAAGTGACTTATGAACTTTCTTCACACTTACAACTGTTGCAGCATCCCCATGGTCACGTGACCAACATTCAGATACTTGGGATCTGACTCGTATTAATGATTGTTGCAGTGTCCTGGGGGTCATGTGACCTTCTGACAAACAAAGTCAACGGGGAAACCAGATTCAATTAACAACCGCCTTACTAACTTAGCTGCAGTGCAACAACAGTGGCAAGAAAGGTCAAAACTCATTAACAATTGTTTCGCTTAGCAATAGAAATGTTGGGCTCAGTTGTCGTTGTAAATTAAGGACTACCTTTATACAACCTCTATAAGTCTTAGATGGAGACTTTCCTCAGGCATTTTCATAGCTTGTGCGTTGAAGAGACTTCTGGGTGATATGTGTGAATGAGTGTAGAAAAATATGTGACAGAAAAACATAAGCTTCAGGACACCCGATGTGCAAGAGAAATATATCTAATCTATAATATTAGTTTGAAGTCTTACTGTGTAAATTCTTTGAACATGGAAGATATTTCCTGCAAGGATAACACTGAACTGAGCTGTCTGATTTCTGTGCTAAACTGTCTTATCTCCTCTCACTCAGATGAGGGTAAATTGTCATAACTCTCACTTTAGTCAAACAGAGAGAATTAAATTTCCCTAAGACCCAAGAAACAGAGGAAATGGAAGTTGGAATACCTAATTGATAGATGCTCTAAATTCAATTTTTCTCATGTACGAAGGGTTACTAAGAAGCAAGGCTCTTCTTGCAAGGAAAAAAAGTTTTTCCAAATGATGTCATAGGCATAGAAAGATAAATTTTCCAGAAATATTGAAGCTTTGAAAAAAAATCAGGAAGGGGGGCAGGGAGCCTACAACTGAAATACATACAGCATTTATTCTGCTACCACTCTTTATTAATCATTGTGGTATTTTAAGAACATCCAATGTATATACAACTATGTTCGCACAGACAGTAATCAAGGTTGGCATAGTTATTAAATGTATAATTTAAATTTACTAATTGAAACTGCTTTGAAATGTTTTAATTTGTTTTAGAAATGGCAATTGAAGGGGTCAAGCCTCTTACTTGTCCTTAGTGTACAGAAGGGCTATTTTCCCTACTGGCCCTCAGTTGGGCATGCTTTCAGGAGCTCTGGCTTTATCAAACCTTCATTCAGAAGTGTTTGTGCTGGGGACATGCCTCTATACCAGGGGTGTCAAACTCATGTCGTCATGTTGTCACCATGTGATGTATCGTGACTTTTTCCCCTTTGCTAAAATGGCGGTGGGCGTGGCCAATGCGTGACGCATCCTGCCTCTGGGCCGCGAGTTTGACACCCCTGCTGTATACTAGTATATCTGGGATTGCTTGTGCCTTTCAACTGACCTGCTGAAACATTGTTTCATAAACCCCCAGATAGATTTTGGAAACCAATTCTGGTTTACTGACTAAATCTGATGCCTTTATCCTCTTCCGAACACTTGATAAACCCCAGACTGGTTTTTAGACTCTGGCACTTTGCAAACCTGATGTGATTAAGCAGTATTAGCCATTACATGGACAGCCACAGCTGAGACATGGCGTAAATGAATATAGTAAGTCTGCTTTCGCTATCTGCTTTTCTCTCTCTCTCTCTCTCTTAGAAAATAATGTTTTATTTAAATAGCATGGTTGGAAATAATCTTAGCATTTGTTAGGACTGAAATGACACAACTCATGAGTTTGTTTTTTTTCCACTTCAGTCCATATTGATAGTTTGAGCTGAACAGATTGAAGTGAAAATGCAGATAGCTCTTCAAGTCATTTCTTGTGCTATTTCAGCCGTAGCAGCCTCAGAACCTGTTCAAATTGTTTCCAATATTGCCTTTTAAAATTGGATTTCAATTTTCTAGTTGGTCTGAGCACACCTGTGCACAGTTTCCCTCTCTCCCCCTGCATTTTTCTTTGAAACTAAAGACATGGTGGGTGTATGGGTGTATGTTTGTGTGTGTGTGTTTGTACACACAGACACACACACACATTCTAGTTCTTAGACTCAAGGATTTAGTTAGTACAAAAGCATAAAGGAAAGCATAGCATAAAGTAATACATACACAAAAATTCAGCAGAAAGGTCTGCTTACGATTTAACATTCACCTTCAGACACAAGAAGCTCATATTCTTCTAAGTATTTAAAGCACATATTGCTCTAACTATTTATTAGGGCCAAATTATATTTTGATATGTTTTTAAAATTTGTTGTAGTAATTTTCTGGAGAATTGTATTCACAGTATTTCAAAGGAAGCAGATGCTTCATCACCATCACGTAAAGTGGCCTATGATAGTAGCCTTCAATCTTTCCAGACCTGGGATCTACCTTAGGATGGATCTGTTTGGCCTACTCCCATTACAGGTCACTCACTGCATCCTGAATGCAGGAATAATGATTGTAGCATCAAAGCAAGAATAATACTGTAAGGGGGTGGCAGCAGCAGAAAAGAAAACTAAAAGGATCTGTTGTGACCACTTCTGGTCAGGCTGCAACTGGGGGAAAAAAAATCCCACATACCTTATTTGTGCATTGTGAAAATCTCTATATATTTGGCTTGTGCATCTGTACAGTCTACATTAAACATATGAAAAAGAAATCTCTCTGGGAATAAATTTGCAAGTGTTACCAAAAATGGATTGAAAACACAGCACTGAACAAAAGCTATTCTACTCAGAATTGGCATCAAAGAGTCCCTATTTGTTTATGACAAATGAGGAAAAATATGTGTTTGGAAGCGTTCTGTAAAAGCATAGACTGTAGTTTAGAAAATATATGTTTTTGAAAAATGTTGGATAAATTTATATACATACCGCTTATGAAAATTTGCAGTAAAAAGCACAAAGCAAGCCTATTAGATGAGATTGCCTTCAAAACTCCCGCATGCAAGTGACGGATGCAAATTGTTTTTATGAATCCTAGGGCGAACCGTTTTATAAAAGCATCAGTTCAACATAGCAGGAACAGTGGAATGAAGCAGCTACATCTTGGTCTGATTAGAAAGGTGAGCTCATGCAGGTTAGCGGCCAATACCTTCCGCTACATTTGAACCTACTCCTTGATATGTCTCCTGCTTAAGATCTCGGCAACCCAACTCAAAACAGCTCTTTGCTTCAAAACTGCAGTATCCTGTGAATATGAAATGTTGTTCTGTGAATTACGCTGCCTCACTGGAAATTCCGAAAAAGAGACCGAGTGAGAGATGTTAATCTAGAATAGAAGGCCTATTTTTTTGGTCATTGCAACTCTTTAGTTTGCAGTGGAAATTTCATATATGTTCAGGTTACTCAGTTGGTTGGGTTTCCCCCCCCCCCACCTGTATGATGTTTTAAGGTATCTCTGTATAGAACCTGGCACAGAGGACCAAAAATTTCGGCAGTCCTCTAGGTGGCACCATTATTGCACCATCAAGTAATTTCCTGTTTTAGTCCTTCATTAACCAGCTGTTCATGCCTGTGTGTCCTGCCACACACAGAGAAACCTTTTCATTTGGCCTTATACAGTATGCTGATCCAACCCCCCTGACTATTTTGGCCAGATGTGAAGTCTCCATCAGTCATTTCTGGTCCTGGCACTGCCTGGGTGACCATGGATGTCTCTTGGCTGGGATAGAATCCAGTAATTTGGCCTTGAATGTTGAGTTTAGTTACTGAGTACAGTTGATTTTATCTTTTAATTTAAGAGTCAGTTCTGGAATGAGTTACCTCGAGGTCAATTATTCCATGAATAATCACATCAACCTCATCTGTTCCATGCTTGGATTTTTTAAAAACCTTTTTTTCTCTTAAGCTGCAATTGTACACCCACTTTCCTGAGAGCAAATCTCACTGGTCTCAGTAGGACTGACTTTTGATGAGACATGTGTAAGATCATAGTGTTAGTCTGTTGCTCTTCTTCCTTTCCTTTTCACATCTTTTAATAATAGAGATTTTAAAAAATAGAAAAAATGCTTTCACATTATCTGAAAAATAGTCAAAACTAAGGGTAAGATATGTGTATTATGGTCCCAAATTTTAAAAGGCCTATTTTTTTTGTCATTGCAACTCTTTAGTTTGCAGTGGAAATGGAAATGGTAGACTTTTATTTTCTGTTAGAATCAATAACATTTTAGTTTTGGATGGAGACAAAAGCTTTATGGAAGTTATTAAGTTTTGCACACTTGAGAATTAAAAACCAATTTGAGCAAACTACATAGCCCACTCCTATAATAATACATCCTCATAGGCCTGCTATTTATTTATTTGCATCAATTTACATACTCCTTATCTTGATAACGTCACATGTTGATTGTAAAAACTTGCAAATGCTTGTGAGGAAGTTCAGCTATGTATGTTCAAAATTCCTGCAGACAATCCTGCTCAACATGTGAAAAACCTGAGAGGCTTTGGGACATGTTGGAACATGGAATGAGACTGGGCTTCCATATCACGTCTCCAAAACAGTTCTAATCCCTAGAATGGGTAAAATGAATCCTATCTTTTTATTTAAAACCAAACCAAACTCTGACAGTGATTGGGAGAAAAAAAGCTTTGTATATATTCATTGTCACTTTTTAGTTGTTAAAACAGTTCCATAGGTTTCATTTTTTCACCAAAAAAACCTGCCAGACCATTTTGGTGAGAGTAGCAAACAAAGAAACAGACAAGCTACTATCTCCATTTTGAAGTATAATTTCTCTTCTGTCCTAATGATCTCTAATTTTCTTTGAATCACTAGTGGACAGTAGTCTAATACAAGGATTGAAAATAGTGTTCCTTTTACAAGGAAGAAAGAAATGGGTCTAAACTAACCCTTCTCCTCAGTTAAAATCTGTGGGAATCCAAATATAAGATGCAGACAGTAATTTTAATGACTCATAATTTATTCTTAAAGATATTGAATAACATTTTTCTGTGGCAGGATGAGATAAGAAAGTTTACATGGAAACTTGTAATACCCACTTTCTCACTTAATAACTTGCGCTGTGAATGAGATGGGCAGTCTCTAAATTTGATACATAAATAAAATAAAATGTGTGTTGGTAACTAAACTTGCTTCTCCTTCTCTTGTGTAATTTTCCATACATTCTATATATGACGCATAAAGAAAAATAATACAGTTATTGCTATTATCAACTATCAGTTGGATCCCAATGTAACTAAATTATTGAAAGACACTGTATAACTGTTGGCAAGAAAAGCTGATATATGGGAAGGCAATAATAATATTGATTAATGTGGGAATCTTTCTGTGGTTGACAGTGATAACTACAAATTCTAAACTCTGGGCTGACCAGCTAATGAATGCACTAAAATTAATAATTCATAATCTGATCACACCTACTTACATATACAGTTATATAAAATATTATTTGTGGGGGAAATGGATATTATATTAATGTATAGTAAAGGAATATGATGGTTTGGGCATCAGAAGGAATTTCCTCCTTAATAAATAGAAATAGGAGATTGAAATACATGCTCAGCAGAATCATATGTTACAGTTTTTGTTGAATTCTTTCACTCCTGATTCTGTGGCTGGGTGCATTAAATCACACTAAACCATAATTTGCTTTAATCTCAGATCAGCCACAATGCCTGGGTTCACTCATGGATTCAACAATAATCCATGGTTCACAAACCATGCTTTTCTGGCTTTATATGAAAGAGTAAACCCAAACCAATATAACCATAATCTGGTTTTGTGCTATGTGTAGAGCAGCCTTTACATATGAGACATCAACCTTGGAATGTTTTGTTTAGGAATAAGGAAATCTTGAGCATGGTTTTATCCACTAACCGGCTTCTAATTTAATGGTCTAACTGAATTATTTTGTCTTCATGGGCATAGTATAATTTAGTATAATTATTTAGTATAATTATTTATTTATTAAATGTGCTTTCATAACTTTATTTATGGTATGAACAATAGGAAGGAAGGAAGGAAGGAAGGAAGGAAGGAAGGAAGGAAGGAAGGAAGGAGGAAGGAAGGAAGGAAGGAAGGAAGGAAGGAAGGAAGGAAGGAAGGAAGGAAGGAAGGAACTGAGAAACAGTTTTTGCATCTGGAAAATAAAAACAGGATGTTTTGCTTAAAATAAAGATGGCAAAGAGAGATGGAAAAAATACTTCTGATTGAAAGAAATACCTGCTGTCACAAGAAGACCTTCAGAAGGAAACAGATTAACACTCTCAACTGGTTGTCCATGTTCTATCCTCATAATGCTTTTGTCTGTCCGTGTATCATATACTTTCACTGTATGGTCGTAGGAACCTAGAATGTATCCCAGAAGAAAGGATTTAGTGCTTCACACCACTTGAAGGAACAGCACATGTGCTTTTCTTCAGACCTAAAACACTAACTAACTTTGTTAGTGCTTTAACACAAAGAAGTTGGCTTTTTATGTGGCAGCTTGTCCTGGAAAACTGACAAATTGGATTACAAGTCGTCCTTGATTTACGACAATTCAGCCCAAAATTTATGTTGCTAAACAAGGCAGTTGTTAATTGAGTTGCACTTTGATGTTTTGCCAGTTGTTAAGTGAATCACTACAGTTGTTAAGTGAATCATGCAGTTGTTAAGGGAATCTGGCTTCCCTCATTGACTTTGCTCGTCAGAAGCTGGCTGGCAAGGTTACAAATGGTGATCACATGATCCTGGGACAATGAAACCACCACAAATAATTCAAGTTGCCAAGCACTTAAATTTTGATCATGACTCTGGGGATGCTGCAACAGTCGTGCGAAAACCTCTTATTTGTTATTTTTTTTCAGTGCTGTTGTAACCAGTCAGTAAATGAATGATTGTAAGTCAAGAACTACCTGTATTGGCTGTCTTATAATGTCTAATGTCCTACAAACATCTGTAAGAATAAAACACTCAACAATAATCAAGTTTTCAACATAAAGTGACTTATAACCCAAGGTCAAATGTGCCATCTAAGGATTTCATCTTTTGATTCCAAAATGTTTGCAGAATTTTTTAATTACCAACCTACCATTATAATTAAGTCATTCTTACAAAAAAAATGAAATACAGAGCAGAAAACCAAGCTGAATCAGAAAAATCAATATATTTGAACATAAATAACTAAGAAATTCATAATTAGGAAAATATTGTAAAGGTAAAGAAATGAAAACATCATTCAGGAAGTCAATTTGTCACCAGTAAATGTAAAGTTAATTACAAACCTGTTACAAAAAGATCTGCATTCAGTTTACTAGTACAGCCACATCTTACATAATCTGTGTGCTCTTTGTAGCATGCTATTTCAGATGAGGTTGAAACATCCCAGACTCGTGTCGTGTAATCATCTGCTCCAGACATTATTCGATACTTATCAGACAGAAATCCTACAACGTGTACTGCTCTATAAATCACAACAAAAAACAATAAATATAAAGCCATTTCAATTTTTGCTATAGTCAATACATACCCTTCAAAGCATGAAACACTGGGTATTCAGAATACTGATTAGCATGGTTTTCTGAATTACTTGAAGATTATCTGAGATACTTAAAGTCTGAATCTGAAATCATCTCTATCATTTTAAAAAATTAACACAAGACTTGAGAACAATATGTTAAAGATCTAAGAAAATAATAGGAGAAAGAAGTCCACCTAATTCACAGTGAATACAAATAAAATGATGGGTTCACCCATCAAGGTAACAATAATGATCCAGTTATTCTGGGTTAAGCATGATGTACTAAACAGGATATTATAAGCAGCTTATAGGCCAATCAGAGTTAGTTCAGATTTGAGCACCCTATAAGATCTGCAAATAAACAACTAAACCAATTAAACTTTAATTAGCAAATTAAATATATTCAACAATTCATATTTTAAAATTCGGTACTATTCATAAAAAGAGACAAACTCTAGCTGCATTTTTAAAACATACAATCTTGGATCAATAGTTGAACGTTTCCAGGTTGTTAATATTTTCAGTAACATTAAATAAAACCAAAATTAATAATCAAGTTTTCTGTCACAATTAAACAAAGTCAGATCTGATGCAGCAAAAGTGAACAGTTATGTGTAAAATGCATGCCAAAAAACTACATTTTACATCGATATTATAAACAAAGCATTTTTAAATCAATGCACTGTGACAAATGACATTGAGACAGAACAATTGATAAAACAATGACAACTTATTGCTTGTAAATATTATATCTGCAACATAATTAACCCATTTGTTAATTAGATGAGAAAACAGATGCTTCAAATATGTTTTCTCACAACTATAATTGCAATTACTCCAAAATACAATTGTAGATTGAAACAATTTGGCAATGAATCAAATACAGTCATGTTCCCATACTTACTTGGAGTGGCCTTCAAATTGCCTTAATGGGGCTCTCCCACCAATGTCAAAGATCCGAACGCTGCCCTCTTCACTGCCAGCAACAAGCAGCTGCCCATCCTCTCGATAAGTAGCACAATAAGCTACATCTTTGAAGCGAGAAAATGTTTTGATTGGCTCTTGTGAGTATCGCCCATATATGTGAATCTAAAACAACATATAATGCACAAATTTTCATTCAGAATGACACTGGAAAAAGTCAATAGCTTTGTTGCTTATGGTCTCAGTTGTTGCAAGAATCATCCTCCATATGCTCTATGCCAAAGTCAATAACCATGACCTTCTGACCTTCATTGCACAGATATTGGCGTGTCCTCTGTGGCCAATATGAAATGCCCAAAAAGTAACTCTGGTTTGTAGCAATGTTTTCTTTAATAAATTTGTTTAACAATTTGCTATGATACTCTTTATTTTCTTTATCTTTGGTGCACTATGTACATTTGTAGAAAGATATGAAATTCTGCCCTTTGGACTAATGAAGTTGTCATCAAATAGCCATCATGATGATTTGAGTTTGAGGCCAATGATCCATAGAATACCTTTTTTCTCAAGAACCAGCTCTCTTTCAGATATACATAGAGGCTCACATTTATTGATAAACCATTGTTTGGTATCACAAGGATCCATTGTTTGGTATCACAAGGATCCTGAATGTTATATGTTCCTTCTCCTAAATAGCCAAAAAAAGTCTTATTTTCCTTCTTGATCAAACTAGTTTGTTATGACTTATGAATCCAACGAATAACTACTAATTCAGTTTTCCACAACTGGCTACAAAACGCTTCCCTGGAACAAAATTTCAGTAAGATTAATAAATTTAGAGTTTTAACCATAATTTCATTGTGGTACTGCCACAATGAAAAGGGGACTAAATGAGCTAAAGGCTCCTGCAGCTCATTGTTATTGTATAGAAGTATGGGCAGAGGATAACTAGTTAGTCCCTTGGGGGAAAGAAATTATCATTCCCTCATTCTATCTGTGGATCTCTGAGCTCCTCAAAAGGACTGAGGATGATTTTATCTCCTTTAAGAAGTAAATTAATTGAGTGAATATTTGCTGTCTCCATTGCAGCTGTTGAAAATAGTCCCAGGGAAGGAAAGATACGCAGTAGGGCATGGGATGGCAATCATGCTTCTAGTAAAGTAGCCGCTTGAAAGATTAAGTACTGAAAATGGTAGTTCCAACTTTCTGATAACTACTGTGAATCAGCCAAGAAGAATCAGGTGTGGGTGGATAGGGGGCTTCCTAAGGCTTCAGAGGACCCATCAATCAATGGAAAATGTTCAGTGAAAAATAAAGATAAAAAGAGCAGAAATCAAGATGAGCTGGGAACTGGTGTATAAACCTGCATATCAGGAGGGAAGAATTTAACAACTAGGAAGCAGTTCTCTGTGGCAACCTAGAGGCTACAAAAGAAAATTCTTTGCTCTTGCTGCTAAAGTAAGTGGAAGGAGCAATCTAAGTAAAAATATGCACCAGAAGAAAAACTATAGGATTATAAAAGCCCTTTCTATAAAACACAACTGAATATCTATGCATGCTTTTGCCTGCTTCAGCAAATGGACACATTTATTCTACTGTAGTAAAAATAGGAAGGTACAGCAAATGAATTTTCAGAAATTCACTATAATATAAAGTAGAACTAGAGTGTGAAAAATGTAGGTACTTTAAAGCAAAAAAAATAACTTAAAATCTTACCCTTGATGAGGCTGTCACAGCATAATTATATGGAGGAACTGGAGAAAAGTGTATATTATTCACTGCACCAAATTCCTTTATCTGAATAGGAGTCTGAACAAAGGTGGCACAATGTTAAACATTATTATCCTTCTTAAGACAATGTTATTAGAAAACTATTTACAAAAGACTGAAAGAGAAAAGTGACAATCTTTTTTAAGTTTAAAAATGAAATATTTTTATTCACAGCATTGCAACATCATAAATTGTAACAGGGAGAAATGTACAGGGAAACTTCATTTTAATAGTTCATTCAGGGTGGAGGAATGTCAATTACTCCCAAATTTCATAAAGTAAGAAAACAGGTATTCATGATGATTTACTCTGTTTGTGTAGTACTTTCATTCTGTTTTTTTTTTCTTCCTATCATTTGCCTACAAGTGCCCAGCTCCCTTTTTCAGATCAATTGTGTAGTGATCCATTGGTTGAGACAGGAATTAACAGCCAAGGCCGACGTTGTGGGTTGAAAGAGTGACTGGCCCAGAGTCACCAAGCTAGTTTTCAATGCCTAAGGCAGGACTAGAACTCAAACTCTCCTGATTTCCAGCCTAGTACCTTAACTACTAGACCAAATTGGCTCTCAAAAATTAGCATATTTTGTATGATTACTTTAGTTTTGTAAAATGTAGGTTAAATTACCATAACTTCAACTGTCTCGCCCACACTACTCTGTAATGCAACCAACTTGTCTGGCATTTATGGGGGATGTTTGGATGGAATCTGATCCATTGACTCTAAAGCAGTGGTTCCCAAAGTGGGCGGTACTGCCCCCTGGGGGACAGTGGGATGCCTTAGGGGGGCGCTAAGAGGCAAGCCAGTGGCAGGGGGACGCTAAGAGGCCGGGGGGGC